>SJOL01001726.1:671150-685759 GCA_004794785.1 Opisthorchis felineus | reverse complement strand
CGATGGACCTCACTTCCTCTAAATTCTCTCACAGATGTTGCCAAACGAACCGCACAGAGGCGACTATCAACGGGTATCCAATCAAGAAGAGACGTTTCCGTTCTGTCGCTCAATACAATACCCACCCAAGCATATCCGGCTGCGGCGGCCTCTGCATCACCAGAGTTGCGCAGCCGGAATCTGGAAGAGAGCGAGGGGGCAGTCAGTCCGGTCACAGTACTTGAGTCCTGCATCCTTGTTTCTGACAGACAACATACATCAATGCAGAAGGAATCCAGCGTACGAGCAAGAACCACCTGTTGGCCTGCTTGCTTCAGTGTGCAAACATTAAAGGTGGCTAAGCAGACAGGCTTTCGGGGTATGAAAACAGACTTCAAAATGTTTAGGGTTGTTACTGAATGCGGACACACAGAAGCTGCAACTACGCGTGGTGCAAGGCGAAAAGAGCGGTCAGTCCTAGTGCTGGAACCTGCGGAGACAGTATTCAAATTAGGGTGGGTAGGTTAGAAGAGGGGATACGTGAAAGTGTAAGAAGGGAGCGTCAGCAGTAGCATGTTTTCGCTTACCCGCCCTGCTGTATGCAGCAAGTAAGGCGACCCGGCTGATGGCACCACGCGACGGCTGATGTGGTATGAGAGTATTGTTAGCTGTAAATGTCATGGTTGTACGAGGGCTGGGATACTGTCAGGGCGCCCACACCTATGCCAACAGGCATAGGAGTTGCGAAGACTGTATGATAGGGCATCGAAGATGTGTGCACCACATCCATTTCAAGAAGAGCTAGGCTATTTTGTGTAAGGTAATTGCTTTCCAAAATGGCTTCTGGAAATAACCCTGAGACTGGGTAAGGGATGTCTGTTTTCACACATGCCTGGCACGTCGCTTTACCTGCGAATGTTGACACTGCAATGTACCACGTTGAGCCCAGACTACCACACCAAACTAGATACCGAATGTACCGTTCAGCAGAGGCGATTGCGATCCACCGATATAAGCCAGATTGTGCACGCAGAAACACCTTGTACGATTTCTGGTATTAGGCTGGCTAACACACATTTCACGTACATAATTCACGTACCACCACAGCTCTAGCGGTCCGATGGAACACGTGACCACAGTTCCGTCGGTCATTTGACGCTGGTGACTCACACACTTACCACAAGCTATCGGATGGGCCGCGCGCAATTTCAAGACTAATTTGTCCTAAAAGAGTATTCCGCAGATCACATGTATTGGTTGATACTGGTTATGCAGAAAGGGTGTAAATTCACAGTTCAGATATTTCACACACTACTGATGCTGTATTTCCACTTCACAGAGGTGCTAGCGCCACTTTAATGAGTCACAAACAAGGCTTTGAAATTTCGGACATTTTCAAATGCCACGGCATACGTCGAAAATCCTCAAGAAATTGGCATGAGACGGGTTTACCGCACAACGCCAATGTAGGATATGAACGGGGAGGTCATGTAAACGACTGCAACACTCTGTCAAGTGAGGGCCCGACTAGGAATCATTGGAGGTTCTTGTATAATTCAATGTAGCAATACAGGGACCAAGTGAACGCCGTTCACTGTCACACAGAATCCGTCAGCGGATTGGTCAACGAATCCAAAACTGGGTCAGCTTCTGTTGACTGGTTTCCACTAAGAGGGATCACCACCACCACCCCGAATTGAGACCACCTCAATCCGGACCCATGAGATTACCCTCTAAATTAATACACCTTAGGGGACCTCCTCCTCCAGACCTCTACAAAAGATCACTCTAAATATCTTCGTGGCGTATGCGTCACTGAAGATCTGATGCATCCTCATTTGGATCGCCCACCAGAATCGACCCCAAGGTTTACCAAATGAAGAAGTTCACATAAAATTTCTCAACATACCAGATGTGTCCAGTCACATTCAGTATAGACGGATAGAGACTCAGTTTCAACAATATGAAGCCTGATAATTTGTAGCGATATGGTGCACTGTCGCATACCAGCTCACTCAGTTCATCCCGTAGCTCTGATGAGTCACTGAATAAATTTCTCACCGGTGTGCAACTTTAGTTCGCTCTGGATATTGATAAACTCCTCCTCATTAACAGCTCTCGGAAAAAATACATAGTGCGGTGATCGACGTTGTTTCCTTTCACTAATGTTCACCACGGTTCCCTTCTGAAGCACTGGGATAGCACACTCATGAATCTGTAACTGACATTATCTGTAGGATCCTCGAGCAGGCATCTATAGACACGTCACTGCGCTATCTGCTAAGAGATACTATAATAATAATAATGATAATAACAATAATAATAACCGTAACACCTTTTCAGTGCCTAGCTACCATGTCACCCGAAGGAAGCACGAGGGCTCAGATAATGTCAGGTTGCCCAAGCCTGGACAAGAACAGTCGAGATGCTGATCTGGGTTCGAATTGCGGACCTTCCGGCTAATAAGTTTGCGCCTTAACCACTGAGCTATCTCAAGCTCCAGCTAAGAGATATCACTTACAAAATGGTCCAGTTGCATCCTTCTTGACGTGAACGAATACCTGGATGACTGGGCTGGTGTGAAGAAGAATGCCTAAAATCTTCGCTGGCTGGGGCGGACGCACTGTGGCTGAGCAGGGGCATTATCTCCTCACCTGTTCTCGAAGTGGCAAGTATAAATCCACTTGGTTATGTTTCTCAAGGGCCAGACAAAGTCTTATCGTTCCAACTTTTAATGTCACAGAGGGCTTAATCCTTCTAGGACAACATAAACATCACGAACGTCGGACAGACAGATTGTGAAGTTGCTGAGATGGATGAACACCTACTGTGGGCATAGAACCACCGCGCATATGGTGGGACTAACCAGCAAGATATTTTCTGAAGTACAACTCTGCACTAGGACGTGACGGCGGCCTCAAAAGAAAAATCATTCATCCAACTGCTCTTCCTAACATGTCCACAGCTGCAGCCCTCGTTATGGTCTAACATATGCACGAAAACGCGTTTCAATCTATGCACGCTTCGTCTGGCTTCACGCACTTTTCGCATAATCGGTTTGCTTTGTTTCCAAGACTTCGAGTCAGTTCATCGAAGGACAATTAAAACAGCTGCAACAATGAAGCCATATTTCACACGACAAATCTGAGCAATTGATGTTGCAATTACCTACACAGACACAATCGTGGTAGAAAATCGATGTGAAAACTTGAGGTTGCACGAAATCAATGTCGAAAACCGAGTTTTCAACCTGCTGTACGGAGAGCGAATCTGTTTTTTTTTCGAAAACAGAAGACAATGATTGAAGATGGTCTTGAGGAGAGACTATATTAAGCCTTCCGATTAACTGGATACAACCAAAAAATGAAATAAACTCCCAACACAATATTTGCCTTGGAGGCTATGTTAAATACATACAAATGGTTTTATTAACCGCGATCTTCCACAGTATTCTCTCGGTTGCGCTCTTTTTTCGTTTTATTTGTGCAATAAGAGCAATGTTGAACAGATTAACCTCCTCCACGTTATTGCATACACGATCTCGAAAAGTACAAAATCGGGTGGGAATTTTCTTCCACCTGCCAAATTCGACTCAGTGATGCACTATGGCAGCAACATATATCTCTTTTGGAAATAATCTCATCCGTATTGTCGAGATTATAGCGTTGACATGAGTAAATTAGGTCGAAAGCTGGCCTGCTTCCAAGTCGCAGGCCAAAATCTGTGTCCGTCAACTGCATTCACATTAACCGAACTATGTCAACCACAGCCCTGTGAGCGTTCTGGTGACACGCAGTTACGAAAATGACAAATTTTCCGCCACCGCATTCATCTGTGGCTTCGATGAGTGACGTGCCAACGCTCATTTATAGCCAACGACCAAAGTCGCAAGAGGACTGGTGTGACGGAAGTAGATGCAATTTTCAAGCAAATCAATAATGCAGGCCCCTGTGCTGCGACACGGCTGTCGGTCACACTGAAGAATGTAGTCTACGTGGCGAAATGAACCCGATCGGGTGGCAAATGACAATTACCGGAAAATTGGCGGCATACCAAGGGATGTCATGGGAAGAGACTTCCGAAAGTCTACTGATGAAGGCAAGAATGTGATTACAGCGAGGGATGGTACAGCAGGTTAGTTGTGAGTGGTTTCAGGATGCACAGGAAGTGCACTGTCACTCTCGTTTGAACCGTCCTCCCTCGCGCGATTATTCAGGTTATTAGAAGCCAAAGGAGTGGCACACTAGGCTCGAGTAGCGCTCTCATTAGAGCTTGCAGCAGTGAGTATCCTTGGTGGTGTAGACCATCAGACATGCGAGGCGAGTGCATTACCACTGCTCCACCGGTGCACGCTAATTACCCGAATTACCACGAACCCGTTCACGGTTGACCGATTGATCTACCGGACTTCCAAGTAGTTGCGAGATTTGTCTAGTTTGTATCCACATCAAGCGTGTTCGGATGGATGTGCGCTAACGAAGTGTTGAAAACATACTTGCTCCATAGTTCCGTGGCCTGGAGAGTAAACCCCGGCACCAGCAAACATACACAGTGATGAGAACGAAACGCCAGGTCTGTGACTCCATCCCTTTTGGTGTGAACCAACCAGAATAATCGCGCCGGGCAGGAAGAATGTTGCTCAAGCGAGAATGGTGTGTGAACAACTAACAAACACTCCGTTTTACCTGTTTGGACCAAACATCATAGGCTGGCAGACAGCAATGATAAATGGAGAGTTACTAAATTCATGGAGTTCGATTTTTTGGAGTTTGGAGCCATTCAGATGTGCTCATGTGATAATGATAGACTGCAGAAAATGCAACTTCCACAACAGTCCGATCAAATCTCGACGTTAGACTGAGCTCATTCCGTGCCACTCACCAACAATCATTGGCGACCGGGTTCAAGGCCACGAACAGGCAACCAGAATACATCTTTCCATGACGTAACTACTTAAACGTTTACACCATTGCTCACTCGGAATAAAAGTAATTCGAACAAACATCCAGCAGGCCTGTGTATCCCAACCTATACGATTTCTACCCCAAATTGCTTAGTCTGCTGCGGTGGCTCTTAGCCACTGTAACGCCAACTCCCTAATTTACATGAATCGGTCTAACATTTCGCCGATCGAAATCTCCTATTCCTCATTTGATAACAGGGAAATGCAGCTGGTAAGACAACCCATCAAGTGTGAATAACGTATATATCCGTGAAATGGGTGTAAATGCTCCATTTTGGCTGGTCTGCTGGCGACAACCGCATGGTGACACCACCTTCGAACGCGATACCTTATTTCTAACTTTGAGAATATTAAGAAACAGATGTACGTTGAGTTTCATCACAGCTGATTGGACAAGTCTAAGGCAAATGATTGGTTTTCTAATCCAAGATACTATCATCCTCGAGACACACAAACGTCTACCTGAAGTCTAAAATATTCCCTCAGACTGATAACAGCTGGATTGCTGAAATCAAGTAATAAGTCCACCTCAATGATACTGTAGCGTTACGGCTATACGAACCTTCAAAGAACGAAATCACAAAGACGTGGCACTATGTTGGTACAAAGCTGCCGTCCAATCTGAATGGAGTACGATGGCTGGGACATTGCCAGGTTACTCACGAGATCGGAAAAGCCGACCGTTTGAGTAGCAAGCCTGTCAATCAGCTGCTGGTCCCTTACTTTCCGATCTGCCTCAAGCGTGCAAATTAATATGCCGCCAGTTTTTGGGAGGGTCGGATACAACTCAAAAAGGCAGGATTACATAACGCAGCTCAGTTTCGGCTGAAGTCAATCGGGCTTCAGAATTCATCGCGAAGCCCACCTTCCATCCTCATCGTGGTGCGGCTATGTTATGCATGGTGTGACGACTGGTGCACATGGGGTTTATGACGCTCTGGTGGTGGTTCATAGGCTAGAAATCGCCCCCCACCCACCCACCAAGAAGCGACACATGGGCCCACTGATGGCACGCATGAACAGTGTGAATCGGTTTCCCGTGCGACGAAGAAGATATGGGCTCTTGGCCAGTGCTGCCTAATTGGCGCGCGAACCGTACGCCGGCCACCAACAACCACGGAACAGGCTTATGTTGTGGACGACATTCGGATGCGCAGGGGCCAGAGAAGTGAGTCTGAACAGAGCATAAACGGAGTGGGTGGATGAGATCAACCCTCAAAATCCAGCAGCTTCCTTGACGACTCTGCTCCCACACGCTTCCTGCTACCCTGCGGCCCACATTCTGCTCTGCGAACACTAGACGTGAATCCTCGAACAAAAGATATGCGGCTCTGGGGGCGTTGTTCGTGGATAAATTCTCATGTTACTCAATGGATATATCCTAACGACGCTACTGATCGTTCGCCATGGTTAGCAACGATTCTGGATAGTCCATTCATCTCTCTACAAGAGAAAGTCATCGTACAGTGGAGAACTCATATTTCCGGGACCCATAGAACAACTACACACTACCAAGGATCACGCGGTAGTGTGAAGTTACTAGAAAAGCATGACCCAGACGCACATGTTAGCAGAAACTTTGGCAGTATTACAGTAACAAAGTTCTACATTACGGTTCACACCCCGCATCCGTTCTGCATTAGCACAGCGATGCTTGCGTGCGTGCTCATCACATCAGCTGAACTCTCATAGGCCATGCGTGCCTTCGAGAACTAACTCTGAGTTAACAAACAAGAACAACGCTGCTAGTTTCATATAACAGAATCACGTTCCTCAAAAGCTAAAGAATCCGAAAGATGGTTCGGGGTACCAAGTTAAGAATCAGACGAAACAAAATTATCACTATCAACCAGAAAACTAGGGCATATAGACTGTCTTTAGTCTGCTTTGTTAACTGGTTAACTGAAGAGTAAACATGTCCTTCCCCTGACGAACAGTCGATGAATGGAACAATTAAAAATGAAAATTATCAAGCTCTTTTGCAGAGGAGAAGGGAGTTTACCCCGTCCTGTCGAGTACGCCGAGCAGCGATTTCGAAGGGGTCGAGCGCTATAAGCACCTCAGAGATCAAGATTTCAACATAGAAACAGATCGACCGGCAACCTGAGTTTGCAATGGACTTCCAATCTTTTACTTTGGACTCATTTTATGAAGCAGAAGCTGCTATTGTGACGACATTCAAAACGACGCTCTCGTAGCTAGGCTTCCATCTTTTGGCCTACGATCAGCGATAGTCGCCTGATTGATATACTTCTAGGCGGGCTGTCGAAAACAGAACACATCAAAGATGCACACTCAAACTCCGATCCTTTCTTTACCTTATGCATGGATGACTTGCTTTCCTCCGCATCCTTCTTTATCCCTTTCGAATGGGTAACAGGCAACAAGCTCGAGAGACCTCAGCGATTAAGGCGCGAACTTACTGACCGGAAGGTCCCTGTTTCGAATCCAACCCAGGCATCCCGGCTGCTCCTGTCTAGGCTTGGGTAACCTAGTGTATCAGTCCTCGTGCTTCCTTCGGGTGGCATGGCAGCTACGACCTGAAAAGGTGTTACAGCTGAACGATTATTATTATTATTATTATTATCGAAGTACCATCAGGTTGTCCAAGGCCGTACGACACTACTATGGATGTTGGGAGTAGGCTGTTGCGGCAAACAACTCGCTTCTTAACCACTGCACCTTGCGAACCATGTGTGCCGTTGCACTCACACGCTAACAATTCACAATTCAAAAGTAGGTTGGGGAAAGAATGGCTGTTCAGATTAAAACAAGAGCAGTTGAGAAAGCTGACAAATCCAGCAAAGCACACCAACAAAGCCACTCACCTCGCAAAGGATGGTCAATCGGTCGTTGGGGAGCAGACCATTGGCTTCATCCATCAAAACATCCCGTCGAATGAATTTTTTGAAGCCCCAGTCTTTTCCTTGCACAAATCGGTAGGCACGTTGACTCTCTTGGAAATGGACAAAGGTAGGAAGAAAAGTGATAAAAGCGTCAATTTAGGTACGATGCAGGGTACGGAGTGGAAAGCTGGCAGGTTCAGAAACATCCACGGATTCACTGCTGACGGGGAACTGATGTAAATGTAAAGCCGACAAGAAAAAAACAAATGCGTCCATGAACTGTACCACGGTCCTGGCGTCAAGTTCGATTTTTCGCGAAAATGTCACTGACCTATGTGCCCTATATGTAAAGGACTATGTTAAAGGACTAATCATGAGGGCTTCGGGATCCGGACCATGACCAGAAATTAAATGTGTTGTGGTCCCATGTTGTGTGCGATCAATCTTTATTGTTGGTGTCCGTCATGTCACGTCGCACCGCGGCTTAACGTAGCCCGAGGATGCGCGGAAAAGTTCACAAGAAACTATGCACTCAGCCACGTTGTCCGGAAGTGTAGCCAAACCGCTCAGTCTCACACATTACTGGGAAAAACTGTTAACTGTCAGTGAACAGCGCGCCAAATATTGAGAGACGCTATCAACCTCAGCCTCTGCGCGGATGGCAGCTGAGAGTGGTCCGACCGTGCGTCAAAAGGGGACCGTGGCAAACAGACATGGTGCTCTGGTTCGAAGAATCAGTGTTTGGTGTAATCCTGTCAGCGAAGCAATTCACGAAATACAAGACATACCAATGACTAACCTGCCATGACGCATCCGGAAATGGACAGAACACTTCCATCTACAATTTAACTCCCTCATAAATAAAGATAACCTGAGTGGTTCCACCACCCACAACGTCTAGGGCCAGGAAGGAAATTGAAAGCCTCAAGCGAGGTAAGGCACACGGCCACGATAGGTTTTTACTCGCTCACTTTAAATGTTATGGTAGCATACTTATCAGGGAACAAACCGCCCTACAATTCAAAGTGGGCGTCGAAGATAAAGTGCCGTCTGAAAGAGACCCATCGGCGGTTGACCCTATTTTTAAAAAAGGAATTCTGGTATTTACCATTCTTCCCAGATTGTTTCCTTAGCGTGAAAACAATAATCGACGAGAAAAGGTTAGACTGACCCCACAATGCCCCAAGCACGTAAATCGCAAACACACGTTAGATGAGAGGCTATGAGTGTTGGGTTCTGCATGAACATATGAGTGATATGAACCGTCCCGGGAGTTAGCAAACTTATTGCCCTATAATGAGGATCACGGCGGAAGTATGTGCTCACTCTCCACCTCACGCAACATCGAAAAAAAAAAGAAATCCGCAAATTCCAGCTATTCGGACCCACATACCCATTGCTTTTGTCTCCTCACGTTTCGCATTGAGGATGGAGAATTTGAACTTTGCACGGGCTTCACTTTTTGTACCGCAGTTGACTAGGAGCAGATAAAGAGATAAATACTCCCGACTCTCCTCATCCAATCCCTTGGGGTTGATACGTAGGCACCTAATTTGGAATTGCAAAGATGACAATGCATATAGGTTGTCCTAATCTACTACTTACCATTTCAGCTTATCGTTTGGTCCGCATGAAAAGAACGAGCTCTTAACAACCTCGCCCATTTCTTCGCGACAAAAACTGAAGTTACTTATTGTCCAAATGTATTTCATTTTCGTGACTCGAACCTGGCACGGGAAGGAAAGGTAAAAAGGTGATGTGTGCATGAACTTACCTGAGTATGGCACCAATATTCAGCTACTACAGGCGGAGTGAGAACGTCTAACGGAGGTGGAGAACTGGTTCGGCTCACTGTAGCCACTTGCCCGTCAGTGCTATCAAGCGTGGTCCTCAACGCTTCCATAGCATGGGCTGAAACGGGGAACAACAGTAATCGAAGATGAAAATAGTTGGTCAAAAATAACGGATTGGGAGAACGTCATGCAATCGCTCTCGCCGATAACTCCGTAGGACGACAGCGTGTTAGCATTGCAACAGATCGGATTATGGGCCTGCGCGGCGGACATTGAGACTTTGGGGCTTGTCATGGGATTCAAAACCCCACAAAATAAGCCTCATGATCAACCATCCAAATAAGGTGCCTACCCCGGAGTCCGATGGCTACGATTGCGGCGTTCTGGGAAAGATTCCCGCTAGCATGCGGGAAACAATCCCCGCTACCTCTGGCTTATCAAAGGTGATCCCCTAAATTACAGGCCAAGTATTACTGGGGCTTATTTCAGTTCCGTTTTTTAGCTCACATGCTGTGCACCGAAGTGCGATTGATCCACCTGCTATAGCTTCGTTTATCGGGGGTAATGAGAATAAGGGAACGAGAGCCAAGCGTTGGAGGTCCAATCAGTTCATTGATGTAGAACGGTTCTGTTTGTCTGACATGGCATGGATTGAGAGCTACGTAGTGATGCAACACCGCTATTGGCTGCGTGAAACGGTCACAACTGTCAGGGTCACCAACCATTAGTTTGTCTCGTCTCACGGTCCCCATCCGGGGAGAAGGCAGTTACCAACACGATTGAGTTGGCTAGCAAAGGCTTTCATGCTTCGTTGCCAAGTCATGGACTGACCGCCTCTCGGTCGTCCGATACAAGACTGGGAGAAGAGGAGTGGGGCATGACACTCACTACGATGTCTCTGATTGCTATCCAGTGACCTGAGATAGCTAAGCAAACTAAAAACATCAATCTTAGATTAGGCTTTCTCCCTGGATGTAGAAAAGTAGGGAACCTAGTAGTTATTCAGTCAAACAGTTAGTTAGTACCACGGTTCCAGCCACTACAGTTTCGGTTGCCGGGAAATGGGAGGACAGGGGAGATACAGCCAGGTAATGGAGGTGATAACATGATCATTTGGTTGATGTCCAATTATTCTAGTTGTCTTAGAAAGCGACTGGGTGAATTAGCCGGGAACCACCCACAGACCGAAAGGCACACCCTGATGTATCGGAATATGGACCAATTAGAAGCGAGCACTCGTAGATAGGCAATTCAAGCCCCATCACGACGATTCTGGTCTGCGTGGAAAATTCTATGATCGCTCTATAAATACAGCCGTAGACAATCCCATTTGTGTCCATTAAGGGCTATCTCAAACTGTTGGGAATATCGATATCCCCAAAAACTCTGTATCTTTGTGTGCTAACGAACTTCTGACATATTTTCAAGGTCAAACTATGGATATATATATGCGCTGCCATTTTTCCGTGATCGCGTGTTGTTCGGAGCATTAAAGTTGCGTCCAAGGTTTTCGTCTTCTTACTATTCCGCCGTACTAGGAGTCGGATCAGGAAACATAGCTGGGGACAGAATATCGTCACAGTCCGCTCATATTATTGTTTGTTCGCTGCGTTAACGAAACATAACACAAACTAACGTTCCTTCCGATACACCATAGTAAACGGAACAACAAACCACGGACCGACACAGTTGCAAGCCACAGCAACAGATGGTAACTCGAACGCTGTCAGCGTCACTTGAGCAACGCCGAACTTACAACAACCGCAGTTCTAAAGAGTTTAAACGAGAAGTATTGAACGTCCGATGTCCAGCATGTGGGAATGTGACAGAACAGTTGGGTCTTCGTCTTCTTCCACAGATGCCGCTGCCACCTCGATTACTGAATTCAATTTCGGCGCTGAACCTGGACGAATTTTTGAGAGTTGGTTCAGGAAATATGGGGACATGTTTCGAACCGACTTTTATCAATTTGGTGACGCATACTCGGTGATCAAAGTTCAAGAGGGACACTGAAGACTCCATCAAATGCCGGTGTGGCCAAAAAAGAATGTAAGCACTTCAAGCCCAGCACCATGGATGAGGACCATTTCAAGTGTCTTATCTTCGTAGTTAGCCTTCAACTACCACAGGATGCAGACAATCGGACCCGGATACTGAATCGAACTGAACAGGAGTCCGAGTTGGTACTTCAGAAACCGAACTCCAGCGTCTTATCACTCCTAAGGTTGATGCTACGATGACCGAACATCCCCAGCCCCCTCAGCCTGACAGAATGCAAAGGAACCTGGGAAAGGCTATCAAATTCTAAACGGACTCCAAGAAAACCACCCACACCCATACCTCCGGTCTCCACCCTTCAATCCACAGTCCCATTCAGAAGTTCAAGGGGAAAGGAAAGACAGAAGGGACAGCACGGCAGTCAAGCAAAGATCAGAAGGTACTGGCTTGAGGATATCGCGAACTCCATCCACAGTGGATGCTGGGTCGAATAGTACGTGAAGTTGTTGGGGATATCAATATCCCCAAAAACTCTGTATCTTTGTGTGCTGACGAACTTCTGGCATATTTTCAAGGTCAAACCAAGGATATGTATATATATATATATATATATATATATATATATTCAGTGTCACTTTCTGTAAATCGCCTGTTGTTTGGAGCATAAATTCTGTCCAAGGTTTCGTGTTCTTACTGTTCCACTGTACTAGGAGTCGGGATCAGGGAACATAACTGGGGACAGAATATCGTCACAGCCCGCTCATATTATCGTTTGCTCGCTGCATTATCGAAACATAACATATTTGGTGACGCAAGATGGAGGCAGATCAACTCGAAGTAATGTTTGAGCAACAACTTCAACTCATAAAAGTAGCCAAGGAGCGACTAACAGCCACATCTTTGGCTTCACCGGTTGCGTCGAGCTACACGGCGCACGTCAGATGACAGGTGTGCGCGTGCTACACCAATCGACCTCAAGCGGCAGAACATCACTCTACAATGAAACTGCCGGAGTTCTCTCAGTACCAGATAGCCTTGAAATACCTCAGAGGATGAGGGAGAGACCACGGCCATCTGTAAGACCTCAGATCAACATCCCCACTGACCCGGAAATGGTCCGACAGGGATAAAAGCCTCCCGAACCACCACAAATCAGATCCAAGCAACCAGGTAGTGTCCGCAGGCGGGCTGCTCGGAATAATCGGATGTTAAGTCGACTGCACGGATGCCGCGAACCAGTTACGGACCAAACGAAGCCATGCTCTCATTGGCCAGTATATGGAACAATCCTAATTGAATACTTTCAGCTCGGCGCTCGTCGCTCCATTCTAGCCCGATCCTGTGGAAAAATCTGTGATGACTCTACAAATACAGCTGCAGCTAACTTCATTTGTCTCCATGAACGACTGCCTTAAGCTACCATGAGTTTTGCTATTGCACAGCTGTTGGAACAGCAAGCCAAGGAGCAGAAAAGGGATGGCAATCCACAACGCCTGGTAATCAATCAGCTTGGCATAAAAATGCAGAGTGCTAACCATCCGCGGCGGGTGGCATGTCACGTTGTGGGAATGATACCTCGCGTTCGGGGTTTCTTTTACTGTTGTTCTATTAAAGTTTGTTGGGTTCTTCTAGAGATGTCGAAGGATGAGAGTTGAACTGTCCTGCAAAGTGTTCAGCTCATCGCTCAAAACGACGATTCCGCGAATGTGTTGCCAACGCATCGCGTTCGAAAACTGTTTCGCTGACACCAGCCTTCTTTTAACTGGTCGACCGAATCAGCTGAAATAGGAAGCAGCTGTTTCCTGCGGCGAAAGCCTTCTACATCTGGGCCTTCGCAATCCACCAGCGTTCAGCATTATTCAGACTTACTATTATCCGCCATTTGGGGGGGGGGGGGACTGCGAGCACCACCGTGGATGCTAGCTGCTGGCAGCAAAAATCTGCTGGTATCCACAATATCAACTGCTGGTTGTAGATCAAGTGGCTGTTGATCTGTTTATCTGTCGGTGTGGCTGTGCATTTCCGGCAGCTTTCCAGCCACACCAACTCAATACTGTCGAGCTACTGAAAACCGTTGAAGTTCGTGAACACAATAACCCTGCATAAAACCCTTAGGAAAAGTGAATCGACAACCGGGTCTAAACAACGGCACAATCAGAGTTAAGTTGTGTAACCTATGAGGAACAGTGACCTTTAATTGGCGCTCTTCATTGGTAACTGACGGCCACATGGCCTGAGTCCATGACTGGTTTGCGGCCTCCAATTAACTCGGTGTGAGCGCTTCTGATGAAAGTTCGTGCTACCAAGCAACAGATGATGTATAGCACACAGTTGAAAAATTCGTTCCCCATCATCTGTAAGGTGAGGATCGGCTCCAAATCCACCACCTGGCTGCAGTTTTTCTGGGTGTAAGTAGCCAACGGGAGCGTTCATGTCACCCGCCAGGATGACAGTATCCGTCCTTACTAACGGAATCAATCGTGAAACGGCTCGATAGAACTCACCTTCCTCAGTCTTGAAACTGCGGTGCAACGGACCATTGAATCAGGACCACCAGATACCCGAAGAGTGCTCATCACTATCATTGACAGCAACACCAGATGAGAACACTGGTGCTTCACTGCCATAAAACCATGTTAATTTAATTGAACAAAGCCTTATAATGGAAGGAAATAGTGCAGGGAGGGGGGCTTAGGACTAGCCTCCTACAAACTTCCGACGTGCCTACACCTGGAGCACTCAGTCAGACAATCTGCATAGATAGCATGTACGCCACTGACACTGGCTAGACGCCGGTGAGCGAGGAGCTGCAAACGATTTTAAATAACCTAAATAACTCTGCCGCACGGTTTGGCATGCGCTTCACACCTGCAAAGTGTAAAGTGCTGGTACAAGACTGGGTGGGATCAAACCCACACCTCATGCTTGCAGGCGAGCCAATCGATGTGGTAGATAAGTTTGTTTACCTGGGCAGCTGTATAAGTTCCGGTGAACTGGCTGGAGATGAGGTTATTTCTCGAATCGGAAAGG
>SJOL01001726.1:643392-668089 GCA_004794785.1 Opisthorchis felineus | reverse complement strand
GGGGGGGGGACTGCGAGCACCACCGTGGATGCTAGCTGCTGGCAGCAAAAATCTGCTGGTATCCACAATATCAACTGCTGGTTGTAGATCAAGTGGCTGTTGATCTGTTTATCTGTCGGTGTGGCTGTGCATTTCCGGCAGCTTTCCAGCCACACCAACTCAATACTGTCGAGCTACTGAAAACCGTTGAAGTTCGTGAACACAATAACCCTGCATAAAACCCTCAGGAAAAGTGAATCGACAACCGGGTCTAAACAACGGCACAATCAGAGTTAAGTTGTGTAACCTATGAGGAACAGTGACCTTTAATTGGCGCTCTTCATTGGTAACTGACGGCCACATGGCCTGAGTCCATGACTGGTTTGCGGCCTCCAATTAACTCGGTGTGAGCGCTTCTGATGAAAGTTCGTGCTACCAAGCAACAGATGATGTATAGCACACAGTTGAAGAATTCGTTCCCCATCATCTGTAAGGTGAGGATCGGCTCCAAATCCACCACCTGGCTGCAGTTTTTCTGGGTGTAAGTAGCCAACGGGAGCGTTCATGTCACCCGCCAGGATGACAGTATCCGTCCTTACTAACGGAATCAATCGTGAAACGGCTCGATAGAACTCACCTTCCTCAGTCTTGAAACTGCGGTGCAACGGACCATTGAATCAGGACCACCAGATACCCGAAGAGTGCTCATCACTATCATTGACAGCAACACCAGATGAGAACACTGGTGCTTCACTGCCATAAAACCATGTTAATTTAATTGAACAAAGCCTTATAATGGAAGGAAATAGTGCAGGGAGGGGGGCTTAGGACTAGCCTCCTACAAACTTCCGACGTGCCTACACCTGGAGCACTCAGTCAGACAACCTGCATAGATAGCATGAACGCCACTGACACTGGCTAGACGCCGGTGAGCGAGGAGCTGCAAACGATTTTAAATAACCTAAATAACTCTGCCGCACGGTTTGGCATGCGCTTCACACCTGCAAAGTGTAAAGTGCTGGTACAAGACTGGGTGGGATCAAACCCACACCTCATGCTTGCAGGCGAGCCAATCGATGTGGTAGATAAGTTTGTTTACCTGGGCAGCTGTATAAGTTCCGGTGAACTGGCTGGAGATGAGGTTATTTCTCGAATCGGAAAGGCCAGGGCAGCTTTTGTCAACCTCCGACACCTATGGCACCGACGTGACAGTTTGTCTGTCAAGGGAAGAGTTTACAATGCGGTGGTGCGATCTATACTGCTTTATGGATCAGAGATGTTGCCCCTACGCGCAGAGGACATATGGAAGATATCAGTGTTTGATCATCGGTGTCTCCGAAGCATTGGTTAGGTCTGGTGGGAACAGCGGATTAGCAATGCTGAGGTATGCCAGATGGTCTTAGGAAGAAGGTACTCTCCCGCGATGGATGAAATACTCACGCTTCACAGACCACGCTGGTTAGGACGTACTCTGCATGCCTCGCAGAGCTCTCTTCACTCAGCCCTGTGCTGAGTGGAGGCGACCAAGAGGTGGACAGTGTATGACCTGGCAACGAAGTATGAAAACACTAACCAGTAAACTTAGTCGGTGGGCAACTGCCACCTCCCTGGATGGGGACCCCGGGACTCAAATCACCAGTGATTAATGACATTGGCAGAAATGGCCCAATCGCGCAGTCAGTGGCGCTCGTGCATCAAAGCTATCGCCTTCGATGGGTAGCTACCCAATCTCTGAACAAACTGAACATGCCTTCGCCTCCAAGGCTTGGTTGTATGTCCCACACTCCCGTTTTCCGGTGATCGAAACTGTAGCAGCTGGAACCAATGTGCATATGGTACACGGTTTATAGCTGATAAATTGAATTGACTGGCTAGCCGTCATACCGTACACTTCTTTGGTCAAACACAGGGTGGGTAACGTGGACCTCATGCTGAAAGTCATGCAACCAACGGCATCCAAACTATTCGTAACATCCTTCATTTCGACAGGCGGTAACTCGACATGCGTAATACATTACCCAGCCACGTAGGTTTGCAGTGCTGGACATATTCTTTGACGGAAGTACTCTCTGTCTCACTAAACGCTGTCTGGTGATCACCTCATCCCGCATCCGCTGGTTCCAGCTGATCCTAGCTAAAATTCTGAGACATCTGTCGTCAAAGACCTGAAGATGTCTCAGATCAACCACCTAAAGTAAACAAGTCTCGCAGCCGTACAACAATGCACATCGAACTGTAGTCTGATACAAGCACCTTTGAGACCTAGTGAAATGCCTCTTTGATACCATAAGCGGCGCTACTGCCAAACACCATCCTGGCTTTCCAGATCCGTGCGTTCGGTTACTCTGCCACATCACCTTCAGATCGAATGCAACTTCCGAGATGCATGTAGTGTTCCACAACCTCCAGTATCACTCCGTGAATTCTCAAAGGCATGTTAAAAGACTGCACGTGACTTTGTACCTTGTGGGGGCGAAGTAAACGATGAAACACTGGATGACCTCGGTCATCTGTTCAAGTGCTGCTTGCACTTCCCGCCCATTTCCGAAAATGAGGAGAATTTCGTCTATATATCCCACGTCAAGATTCCCTCTCGGACAGATCTGAATGCCGGGGTTTTGAAGATCTTTCAGTGTTCGCATCATTCTCTCATCAATAAGAAGATTAAACGAAGACGGAGAGAGTAGACATCCTTGTCAGACATCGATGCTTGTAGGAAAACTTTTGGGGAGCTCCCATACACTCGCGTGTCCACAAGTATGTGAACACAAACAGCGCACGATATTCATAATCTTCCTGGGCATACCCTGTTGCGCAAGCGTGCTGCAAAAAGCTAAACTGTCAACAGAATCGAAAGTACTCTTGAAGTCAAGGTCTGGACAGAAACAGCACACAACTGGAGGAGTCACTCTCTGTGGTCTGTGCGACGAGCATCGACTCCGAGTTGACCGCCCAGATGTGATTCCAAGGAGCTCAGACGGCTGACCTGGGAATTCATATTGCTCGCCAGGAACACAATGTAAGTGCTTCTTGCTTGACAAATGAGCACGGATAACTCTCGACAGAAAGTAACCTTCTCGACGTCAGAACTGCGGTCCGTTGGGGAATATACCGACAGTACAAGCAGGCAACTTTTTATGTCGAGTAACATTGAGCTTGACTGAGCCGGATAACCGAATGGTGCGAATCCGACTGTTCACCGGAATCCAATCGAGCAAAGCGTGTTCAGCTCTGGGGCTGTGTGTAACTTCGCCATATATTCCACGAGTCATCGCTTCTGGATCACCGGACACACGGGGAATGAAATGTGAAAGAGCTGAGTTCGTCCTTGGTTTTTTGAGATGCATGAACAATTTTGGGGCTTGTGTGCGTTTTTCAGAGACGCAGTATGATGAATAAGTAATAATCGTTCAGTTGTAACACCCTTCCGGTGTCTAGCTACCATGCTGTCCGAAGGAGGCGCGAGGGCTGAGATACTGCCAGATTGCCCGAGCCCAGACAGATGCAGTCGAGATGCATAGGTTGGGTTGGAACCACGGTCAGTAAATTCGCGGTGTAACCACTGGGGCATTCCGGAGCTCAGAGAAACAGTATACATCAATTTTAAGAACAGATGTACATTGGTTCATGGGCCCAACCTACGCGACTGCTCATTCTGGAGTGCGGCGTCTGCCGAACCTGCGAAGGAAGGGTTGACATAATAAAGGGGAGTAATCTTCAAATGGTGGGCTTTATGGACAGTAGTGTACGCTAATGAATGACAGACTAACCTCAGTTTAGGGTATTCCGAATATTAAAAATATAGTATGAAATTTACGTTCGCAATTCCAGACCTTGAAAGAAAATTGCAGGAAAGGGAACGTGCGGTCGAAACGGCACTTACCATGCGCTATTTAGTGAGCTTTGCTTGCTGGATCGAAAGCAGCGAAGGTATTCTAATTAGGCATCGTCGAGTATCGGTTGTGAGCAAAGCTAAACCGTCAAAGATGTTACACGAATATTCGGCTTCGGCCAAGCGGCCTCGGTTGTTTCGAAAGTTAGTGGTGCACAGAAAGCCTGTGGTTAGTACACAAGTGCAGCAAGCGTTCTCCGTTGTCTGCGCATCGCGATTTCAGTCCAAGACCACCGCCCAATTATGCCTCAGCAGTGCTAAGTCTACGTACTTGCAAATCCAGCAACCACAACAATATTTGAGCCCTTAGCGCGCCACAATAAAGCATAAAAATTGTCATCGAGAGCATCAAAGCTGCAGTCTGTTGGGACGTGAGCAGATACGAGCAACAGACAGTGATTATCGGCGAGTGTACGGGATAATCTCAAACGCTGCCAAACTAATCGCACGCAAGTGACTATCAACGGGCAACCATTCAACCAGAGGCTCTCCAGGTCGGTGGCTTAGAACAACACTAACCCAAGCAAAGTCAGCAGCAGTGGCTTCTGGATCACCAGAGGTGCGCACCAGAAGCGAGCGGAAACCGACCAGGAGGTCAGTTCAACAATCGGACTTGGGTCTTCAATCCTCGTTTCAGATAGACAGGACACAAGAGGAAGCGAGCCCAGCACACATACGAGAGCAGTTTGTTGCCCAGCTTGTTCTAGACTGCGAACGTTAAAGGCTGTCAGATGAACTGAGCGTCGGGGGTTGAAGGGGGCGAGATGGCTCAGTGGTTAGAGCGCGAATTTACTGACCGGAAGGTCCGTGGTTCGAACCCGACCCCTGCCTCTCGACCTCCCCTGTCTAGGCTTGGGAAACCTGGCAGTATCCCAGCCCTCGTGCTTCCTTCTGGTGGCATGGCAGTTAGGCACCGAAAGGGTACTACTACGGGGGTTGAAGGATGACTTCGAAGTGTCGGTGACCGTACCAGCGGAGTCAACCGTAGATATTGCGGGTAGCGACAGTGGGCGGCCAACGGATCTGTCAGTTCTTAAGAATGGGCCTAGGGAGATGTCACTAAAAACGAGGTGAGGAGGGGAGAAGAGCGAATACGTGAAGGAGGAACAAGGGATGAGTCAGCTGTAGCCTGTTTTCTCTTATCCGCCATGCTGTATGCGGCATGTAAGGTGACCCGACTGATGGCACCACGCGACGGTCGACGTGGCATGAGATTATTTTTCAGTGTGCAGTTCAGGGTTGTACGTGGGCTGGGATTCTGCCAGGACGCCGACACCTACACAGGAGGACGATTAAGGTCCTCAAGCTTTGGCTCAAAAGCCTAAGCGCAAGACAGCGGTTGTTGGCCTAAGACCGTTACAGTAGCCTAAATTTGTAAGGAGCCAGTCGCCACACATGTTCCAACCCTCAACCTGGAGGACCAGGAGGCCGTGTTAGTCAGATCTCTACCCATCGACCAGCCTAGTGTGAGAGGTTGTGTGAGTGTCACACGTACAATCCTCAACATAGCTCAGTGGGTTATGGGGGTGCACAAACCGCCAAAACGCGGTAAGGTCCGGTCCCTTCGTGAGGGACATGCTGGTTGCATGAAAGAAGCAGCCTACAGTCGTTCAGCTCTAACAAACTTTCGGTGCATAACTGCTATACCACCAGAAGGAAGCACGGGGCTGAGATACTGTCAGGATACCCAAGCCTAGACAGGAGCAGTCGAGACGCTGGTAATGGATTCGGACCACAGATCTTCCGGCAAGTTCGCATCTCAACCGCTGAGCTAACTCAAGGTCAAAGGAATCACCCTATTGCATTCACACTCCTATCGTAGAGAACGATACGATATTACCTCCAAATGGTTTCGCATTACGATTGCTCGTAGTACGGGGACACGCAGCTGTTCTTTTGGCAGCTCACCTTTGGCACTCCTGGTATGATTAAGACTTGTGGAACGGAGTTGGAGCCAGTGTACCCCGCGGGACCATTGCAGCACTTAAGCTTGAATACTTCATAAAGGTGGCGGCATTTGGTAGAAAGAATCCACTAGAACGTCTACGATTAGGGCCTACAGACTAGAAAACCACAAGACTATCATGAGAGGGTTATCGGAAATATTAATTCTGAATCCTGGTGCAAGAATATCACAGCTCCAGAAGATGCTTGCTACCGTTTTTAGCACAACGGTGGTGGCCACTTACGTTTCCATCCTTACGGCAGTGAAACACCAGTGTCAACACTGATGACTCAGTGGTTAGAGCGCGAATTTACTGACCTGAAGCTCCGTGGTTCGAACCCGACCTCTGCATCTCGACTTCCCCAGTCTAGGCTTGGGCAACCTGGCAGTATCCGAGCCCTCGTGCTTCCTTCGGATGGCATGGCAGTTAGGCACCGAAAGGGTGCCACAGCTGAACGATTTTTTTTACTGCGTACCTCTGGTGACGCAGAGGCCGCTGCAGTTGGATATGCTGGGGTGTGTTTTGTATTGAGCGACCGAGCGGAAGCGTCTGTACTTGATTGGATACCCGTTGATAGTCGCCTCTGCGCGGTTCGTTCGGCAACGTCTAAGAGAGACCCTCCAGAAAGTGAGGTCCATCGCACCTTATTCATTGTGTCTGCTTACGCTTCAACAGACTAGCTCTGAATCTGCCAAATATAGTTTCTACGACGCTCTAGGTGCTTTTTTACAACGGGCCAAAAGCTCCCACATCGTTGTGGTTGTTGGTGATTTGAAGGCCTAGGTAGGTAGACTAAGCGCTGCTGAGGCCCAGTTGGATGATCTCCTAGGACAGGATACGAGACGAACGGACAACGGAGAGCGCCTGCTTCAGATGTGTACCGATCACAGACTGTTCTTTTGCACTACCAATTTCCAGAACATTGGAAATCGCTTCACAGCGTGGTACCCACCGAAGAACCAACACCGAATCCAAACAGACCAAATTGCCGTGGGTTACAGGTGGCGGAGTACCGATCATTGCCTGCCGTCCCTTCTGGAATACCAGCGTGGACTCCGACCATGCGCTTGTCCGATGCTGCATTTCACTGCGCTTTTCAGGTCTACGGAAAACGCGCACACCTCGCTTAGCTATTGAGGAGCTAGTGGATCCGGAATTCAAGCAAACCTATCGGAACCGGCTACTCGAAAGTTTGCCGGATAGTCCGATGTCGGATAGTAACGACCACTGGGAGCAAATACCCAAAGCGCGACTTAAGGCCGGAACTTCTATTTACGGTACAACCCAGTCAACCTCATCCAAACATTTGATCTCCGATAGGACTGTGGAGGCCCGGCGACAGATTCCTCCTGGCCGCAACCATAAATGAACCCGACGTACCATCCGACGCCAGGTGAAACTCAGTATCCACGCAGACAGAGAAGCTTGGTGGACCCGAAAGCCGAAAAAATGGAACATGTTAAAAGTGCTGGAGCGTCCACAAGCTGTTCCGCTTGACTCGTTCGATTGGTCCTCGAAAGCCTACCGTGACCAGTGTTGTCCTCTGTCAGCAGAATGGCGCAGACTGCGAGGTGGACAACGTATGGCTTGGCAGATTAGCATGAGAGATGTCGAAAAGGGCCCTCACCTCTGCTCCCAAAAACGAGGTGAATGAAGTCAGAGTTTCCGAGAGTTTTCATAGAGTCGCGGTCACAAAGACACCATATTAGAAGGCAAACAGCACCAAAAGCGCCCAAACATTTCGTAACATCCTTCGTTCCTTTACTCGTGTCATATTCTGGCCACCTCTGGCTTTCCGCCACTCCAAGCTAGGCACGGCAACTCAGTATGCGCAACACATCGCGCAGCCACCGTAACTTGTAGTGGGGGATGCATTCTTTGAACGAATTCCCGTCTGCTTCACCAAAAACGCGTCTCCTGAACGCTTCGTTACGAATTCAGAATTGTTTTCTCCCTGAACGATTTCATCACTGTATCGTCGCTTGGAGGGCGTGCAGTTGTCTATATTTCCGTGCCACCTGAAAACAGCTGACAATTGGAGGACAAAACGGTCTGGAGGTAAAAAAACGTTCAGCTGTAGCACCCTTTCGGTGCCTAACTGCCATGCCACCAGAAGGAAGCACGAGGGCTGGGATACTGCCAGGTTGCCCAAGGCTAGACAGGTGAAGTCGGGAGGCAGAGGTCGGGTTCGAACCACAGACCTTCCGGTCAGTAAATGCGCGCTCTAACCACTGAGCCATCTCGCCTGGAGGTAGGTGTCTAGGAGAGAACGAGTCAAAACAGCGAGCCCTGAGGAACTCCGTACATGGCGTCGGATAACCTACCACTCACTAGGAGGGTTACGGCTCCGTCGCAATTAGCCATTTGGCTAGTGTCCGGTGTAAACCGGAGGTGATCAGTTTCCGAAAGTCTGCGATGCAGCATTCTGACGAAGGCCTTAAAAGAGTTAAGAGAGATGACATCAGTCTCGAGCTCCTTATCGGTCACCTTTGTCCTACAATCCTTGGTGGTCACATTACTTGTCGGACATGAGTTCTCGTGTCCGAAAGCACGTTTGACATTGGCGATTGGAATCTATTCTGGAAAGTGTGTACGAAGCCGACCCGCTACGGAATTCTCCATGTCTATGGACCGAATAAGAAGGATGATAATGAGTCTGTAGTCCAAGGGATATGATTGCTTTTCCCTTTTCCATACAAGATTTATACCGTTCCACTGCACCGGTAGTGTGGCTGAACTCACTAGCGGGTGGTGCTACTTTGATGAGCACCGCGCTTAGCCCGAGACCGAATGTTATCCAGCAGCGGTATTTCGGAATACGGTAAACTCGAGCTCAACAGCAGCAGGGAAGAATCTCGTGGGGCTGAGGACTGGCGAGGACACTTTCGATTTCAGACTGAGCCGGGAGAATGTAAATGTGAGTGTTGGCTCCGTAACTTCGACCATTAATGTCTCAGAACTACAGCTAGGATTCGCCGAAAAGAGCGAATTCGAAATGCGACCAGGAAACCGATCTTTAATGAGGCAGACGATACTTCACCCAAAGAAGACATACAGTATAGCAAGGTAAGATGGCTGTGATACACCTTCCGAGAGGGGTGTTGCGCTTCGTACCTAGTTCTGGACGGTGGAAACCTACATGTGGATAGAATTCGACATGGGGGGAAATAATGATGTTATGGGAAGTTTGCGTGCTGTCTGTTGATCGATCGATCATCGTGTAGGAGGTGGGCAGCTTGGACAGTGGTTTCTACGTAATCGACTGTGATCATTCACTCGAAGCAACCTAAACTTACTAACATTCAATAGGGCTGGTTTCCTGCAAAGTCCCGGGTAGGATACCGATTTGGCCCTAATCCATAATTCCAGGCACAGAGCGGACAGTTTAACTTTTGTTTCGGCCTTCCGTGTCGTAACGATGAGTTGGATGCTTCAGGAAAGCCGAAACAAATAACAATGAGCAAATCAGTGCGCTTAGGTGTTAGCTCTCTCGGAGCAAGGTTGAGATTTGCTGCTGACTTTTAGGGGTCCTTTAGGTCTGTTTTTCGTGAGGGAATTGTTCACTCAGGTCGATAGGACTAACTGACCGTTAGTAGTAGCCACCGTGGCAGTGGCCGCAAGAACCACGGTTAGCCTACACGGCGAGTCTGCTGCGGGTCTCCGTCATCTGGGTCCCCACCATGCTGGATTCCAAGGAGTGGGTGAATACAACGTAGGTGGAGGGGTACAGCTCGGTTCGGTTCCTGTGTATTTTTCTCCGACAAGTAACTAATGAATATATCTGCTCACGTTTAGCCCAGCCGCTACGGGGTTTTGCTCTCGGAGTTCAGCCACATCCAGTTTCCCGCAGGGGTGAAGCCATCCCATACCTCTCAAAACAGACTGCTCGTACACTGACAGTCCGTCGATAGATTTTGACCTTCACTTGACAATATCTGTCCACATTGACCTGCAGATTGGCTCCTCCGGAGGGTCAGTGATGATATCGACGTTGAGAACTTTGTTGCTACACCCTGCATAAGATGATGGAACAGCATTCAAAAATATAGAAATTCCTTTAGCATCCAACGTTTGAACGTGCACGCGCAGGGCGGGGACAGCCGTTCCCTGTAGCACAACAGGTTCAATAGGTGTACCTACATGTGAAAATCCCGGGGATTGCGGACTCAGATCGAAAGGGGTTCCATACTGCATGGAGGTCCGGGATGAAAAGTTGAAGAAGCAAACAGCTGTACTTCATTATTCGTCGGGGTGGGTACAACGGATCCAGAGGCATCTAATGGAATATACAACTAAGATGTCAAAGATATGTTAAGTTGCAAGCACATCTGTGACTGAGAAAAGACTATGAAGGTGCAATTCAATTCAGATAAAATGGTCACAGGACCGTAGAATCGTTCACAAATAAATAGTTCATTTCTTGCATTGGGAGACTCGTCGACAAGAGCTGTATCAGAAGTGAAGTGGGACACATTTGGCCGCCATGTAATTAAGTTTGGAAATACCGTACAGCAATTGTGTAGCTGTTAGAATGGAGAGACAAATTGCCAGACGGATTTACAGCGGGTAACACCCTGGTCATCGGACGATCAAGTGTGGATTTCAACAGGATAGACGCTTGTCGGGGCGAACAACCCACTATGCCCTCCATTAAAACAGAAATTGTGAAACGCTTTGGGATTTCGAGTTATCCTCATGGAAGGGCCACGCTAAACTTCCCCGAGTTGTTCCAACTTTAGTGTATGCACCGCCAAAGAGAGTACTAGATGCCGCAAAATCTGCTGCAGTTAAGCAGCCTTTATTTCGAGAAAGCTATTAGAGCGCAGAGGAGGAATTTTCGGCGGAGGGCCAGAATGTAATTGATTTGTAAGTCCATTCCTGAGACACCAAACGACGCGGCCATCGGAAACCTGCGCGGCGAACCGCGTGGCACTCAAGTGAAGGCGCACGTTCATTGGTGGAATAGGGTTAGTAAGGTCATTGGTTTGCAGGATTTTACTTCAAGGATTCACGGATTGATAAACAGGATCGAGGCTTTTGCCTAAGATTCCCGGGTCGGTTGTGTTCTTGTGGTTCTGCGGTTGTCGTTCACCTGAAAGGCACAAGCAAAAAAAGGGTGTAGCACTGCTCCTTAATTTCTCAGCGCAGGGCAGTAATTTGCCAGCACTAGTACTCGCACAGTAAAGTGTCTAGTAGTGCTTTGAACTGGGTTCTGAAAGGAGCGTGGACAACCGTATGAGGAACGTTATTTCACGCAGTAACTACCCGAAATGGGGAAACATTTTGCCCAATAAGTGTGCGCTCTGAGCTTGAAAGTCTTCCTACCATGTCCCCGCCGTATGTTTGCTGGCTCAACGGTGAAAAACCTTGGATAAACCTTGTTCAAAAAAGGCATAAGTAAGAAGTAGGTCCCCTCGGAGGCGGCGATACTCGACGGGAAAGAGGTCAAGCGCCGTGAGACACATTTCGTAGCCCACGGATTTAAGGCCGGCAACCATTTTCGTAGCAACTCGCTGGACATGCTCAATGAGGGTTACGTCCTTCGTGCGCCCTGAGTAGACAACTTGGTTGGCGTATTCAAGAAGCAGTCCGACGAAGGCCTCATAGAGTATTTGGAAGTCCATGCGAGTAATACGGAAGAAGGTGCGCCGAATCACCCGTAGAACGACGAATGCCCTTTGGGCCGATTTCTCATGGTGCAGTGAGAAGGACATGTTTGAAGAGAGCCAGATACCCAAATCCTTTTTGGTATCTATCTTCGTGATGTCTTCTGGTCCATTCTCACCATGCACGACATAGGCGTTCGCTGAGTCTCCTCCAAATGACATATGGACGCACTTCTTGTCATTCAGAGGAAGGTGCCAGTCCAACGACCACTGTTTTGCAGCGTCCACATCCATTTGAGGGGCACTGGCATTCGTACTCCAGGATTTCAAGTCGTCCACAAAAAGTAGACATGGACTTGAAAGAACGTCTGGAAGGTCGTTGACGTATATCAGAAACAGCAGTGATCCCAGAACGGAGCCTTGAGGAACTCCAACGGAGACCGGCGCCGGAGAAGAGTAGGTCGAGCCTACTTTCACTCGGCATGTTCTGTCTGATAGGAACGCGAAGATCCTACTCTGAATCAAGACGTTCCTATCAGACAGAACATTCCGAGTGAAAGTAGGCTCGACCTACTCTTCTGCGGCGCCGGTCTCCATTGGAGTTCCCCAAAGCTCCGTTCTGGGACCACTGCTGTTTCTGAATAATAAAAGCTAAGCTATGCAGTTTGACCTGCGAAATTCTCTGGTGACGTTTTTCTTGGAAAACCGCATAAAAACAAAAAATCAGCCCATTTGGCGGGGAATATCATATTTTTCATGTTGATGTAGAATTGTTGGGGATGACCGCAAACACTTCTACCATGGAAAGGCTGCCCACACAAACCAACGGAAACTTCGAATGGACATTAAACCATGCTTTCCTTCATTCGTGGAGTAGATCCTTCCAAGCGTTTTGCTATCTGCCTCAGAACTGAGCAAACCTGATAATTCGCTTATTTGGTATGAAAATCCTTCTGTCAAAGGGGAAAATTTACCAAGCCGGGCCCTTAAATGCGATGGCTTTGCATTGGGTTCCAAGCCTTCCTTACTAATAATCGACCTCTAAGTCTCATTGTAATTAATTTCAGAAGAAGCAGAATGAGCTTGTGGGTGGAAGAAGAAATGAGGCCCGTTTGAAAAAAATTCCCTTAGACATTACTCTTTTTTGAATGGCCTCTTACTCCCGTGGCGCAAATACTCTGTTAAGCCCACATTAGCGGCGAAATGGTCCTTCTAGAATTTCGCTCTTATTGGGGCTCACCAGCAGTGCGTAAGGAAGGCCACACCGGGTCTGTATTCTGGGCCTCCGACACGCAAGTAGGGCTTGTAACTATCACTGCGCCAGCGCACGCTGTACGCACCTCAATTATCACGTCTGAACAGACGAACGCGTGCATTCATGAGTGGTGGGGTCGGATTGATTTAGGCTTCGACAGACATCCCACTGACTTCTCCCTTAATCGGGTTGCAGCTTGTGTTTGCAGCACCGGCTAAGGCTTGCTCGGCTGATGTTATTCGCGTGAACACAGAGCGACAAGATTACGTCCCAGGAGAAAAATTGATGTGATTAATCAGCCGGAGAAAAGGTACTGTCAGTGATTCAGGCGGTTGTCCGGTCAGCCGATCGGTTATGTGCCTGGTGTTTTGCTTTCCACCGCATCCGACAAAGATGTGTTTAAAAATCATCCCACAGGTGTATATTTCGAAAGCAGTGAATAACCGGGGAGCTGTTCAGGGTTCTGTGGCGCCTTCTATGACCTTATGCCGGAAACCGTTAGGATTGCCACGACGGCACATTTAAGGCGAGCAAACTTCAAATCAACCATTCCAAAACCGACTAAAGACATCCAAGGGACCTCCTGTGACTCCAACCCTTGGTTGCAACGAGTGAGGAAGATTTACTGTGCGATCCTTATCCTGGAGCTTTGCGTGCTTGAACGCTGCACAGAATGCTGCATAGACGGAAATTACAACATTTCGAGTGTCAAAAGGATGACCTTGATGAAGAGGAAGGGCGTGGTTATAACATCAAAAAAGTTGCGCTTTCTGTCACTGCTGATACTACAAGTTGTACTGAGATGCGTAAGGAACAACAGAACATGCCAAAAATGCTTTATTAAGTTTTTCAGAACAGTCCAAATGGTAATGAAAAACCGCGAAAAAACGTGTAAACTCGATGCGATAGAACCGCACTGCACTAATCATCTTTGCTTCGTAGGACGCTTAAAAAGAGAATATGAAGCAGCCAGTGGGAATAAAATAATCAAAAATTGAGTTGCTTTGTCATTCTTTGGAAGTACGCATTGTGAAAAATGACGCACATCGTACTAGACGAGTTTGACCTTCGGCATGCTTTAACGGCGCTGATTAAATACGCCTCCTCCGTATATAAAGTGAAAAAGTGTAAAGAGGAACACAGTTAACCATTCGGACACGCTAATTAACACATTCAGGAAGGCCGAATTCGCATCACTTCAATGCGGTGGTCAGGTGAGTTATTCTGAATTGTATCATCATTAAAATCATCACAATGTGTCAGAATTGATGACTCACTTAGCCAGGAGGAGAAACATGTAAATTTCGACCATGGTAAAGCGAGTTTGAGTAGAACAAACCAATTTCACCAATCTTCAGGACTGTGTGAATAAGGGCAAGTCGCTGTTTCATATACAAGAATGAATGTTTCACCTAACGGAGAGAAGAATTGCAGAGCTCTTAAGGGAGATGAGTGACTGACGATTAAAGGAGAGTACGCATCTTCTGAAGCGCCTTGCGCCAAGTCTAGGCTGGAGTCCAAAAGCAGGTGTGATGCACCCTGAAATCAGTCCAACTTAGGGTTCTCACATTTGCCATTTGAAAAAACGGGCAGCTGAAGATCTATAATTTTCTTGGCAACTAGACGATTTAACAAACTGAATGTGTTAGTACATGTTCTCAGCATACAATTGCTTTGCTTTTTGCGCTCATTAGGTCCATTCCGGATAAAATCACTGTTTATTTTGGGATGCTGTTTATTTGTGCAGATTTTCTTTTTCACTTCATACCTCAATATTGGACGCCCACTGACGAGGGCTAAATCAAACTGCAGGTCTGCAAGCCAAAAGCCGTGTATGGGACGGTTACAGGTGATTGCGATCATAGCATTTGCTATAGAAGCTTTTCTAGATATTTTTAACGAGTCGGATGCCCCTGCCAACTACATAATGGCCTGATTATTTCTTTGGCTAGCATGAGGGAAAAAGCCACTCAGGGGACCACGTAGTGGCGTGCGTCTTAGCCCTACGAGACGTGGGCTCTTTTAATAGGGGTACGCCTACACTAAAACTGCCACCGATTCAGGCACTAGGACAACTAATTCGTAACAGTTATATCATAGGTTGTATCACGTGAAACATTAATTACATCTGTGAGATGCATGGGAATAACTTAAATATGACCGGGGCGAGAAGCTCCATTGATTGGCGGGAAAGGTGATCAGGAAAATACAGTAGTGATTAATATTAACAGAACAGTCGGCTATTCAGCGACATTACTGTTTATTGTCGTAACTAAGCCAAAATTCAAGGTAGATATGTTGACGATTTCTCAAGTTGTGGTTTTTAGGTCACCAGTCTTCCAGTTTGTCTGTAAAACAATAAGCTAAGTTAGTAAATCAATCAGCGCAGACGTGTGAGTTTATCGGAGGCGTTTTGTATACAACGGTTTTCAGTTTTACTTCAAATTGGCCTGCCGGATCATTGAACCACCGATACTTCTCCAGATTTGTTGTTCTGGTCTCTTATCTTCCGCAATTTGCAGTTTTTTTATCAGTTGACAGGCAGCACCCTTTAGTTTCGCGTTTCCTCGTCGAGTTGCTGCCCGCCATCTTCAAATTGTGATGATCTCATCTTGTTAGGCTTGGTTTATTCCCTAAAAATTGTAAAAACGCCAATATCTGCTTTCCTCTGCCTTCGGTGCCCGCCGCAATTAGGTCGCGTTAGCTTATTCATGACCTCATCCGCTCAAATACTGCCTACTGTTTCTAGTGACTGCCCTGCTTCTGCACATTTCTGGGTACCCACAACTGACATCAGTCGTGACTTTATTCTGACTGTACCATTATGAAAATGCACAATGGCCTGACACCAGCCAGCCTGGAATAAACATTATTTTTATTAAACTTTCATGGAAGTACAAACATTATGGGACAGTTATAAACCGATAAATGGATAATCCTCCCGACACCTTACGTCCATTTCAGTGGTCCTATAATCATGTGGCTACCTGGTGCATGAAAACATTATGATTGTACTGAGGTGCAAGGCATTGGGGGGGCTGATATCTACTTCGGATGTTGCCTGCCGTAGTAAGTCAAAGGAGCCCCGAGAGGAGGAGGTAGTACTACACGTTTTGGCGGAAAAGTGTTTTTGCGAGAGCAAAAGTGCACTCTAGGTAGGAATAAAAAAGGAGACAGTAGTTATTAGGTCAGCGACCTTCTATAAAGATGGATAATTATTACCGAATAAGTTAAGAGTAAAGGCTTGCAGCGCATAGTGTATGTAGCGGTTGGACTACTGGTCAATGGATAATAGTATCATAGTCGGACTCAAACTACTGACCGAGGAGAGATATGGCGCCGCATGGTCCTAATTACGGCATATCGATTGCGGCGTCATCTCAAATAGTGCAAGCTCCCAAACTCACTAGCACTAGGGACCGGAGTGGTATATTTCACTCGCAGAGCGCCATTTGCTTTCAGATGTCCTCCACATTTAGCTCCTTACCGCCAAGTCCTGCGTTCTTATCACTGGCATTGCTTTGCTCGTAATTGACACTATCACTGAATTTGTTGGAGAAAACGCCATATGCTTAAATCTTCCGCCCATTTAATTGGTACTGTCGGTGACAAAAACAGTCCCTTGGCTTAATGTATCCTGTGCGGCCTTGTAGAACATCGCGGAATGCGGGGAATGCCAGGGGACAAAATCGGCGTTCAGCTTCTCAGCGGTGGTGCGCGCGACATATAGGGCTCTATCCACAACAAAGGTACGTGCGGCCTGTTCAGCAAAAATTGAATATATATATGTAAGAACTGCGACGTCAGTGCTCCGCAACGTCGGACCAGGCTGTACAAACTATGACTGCGATTGTAACTTTTCAAGTTGCCGCAACTGACGCATACGAGCGTACTTGCAGGCAAACAAACCGCAAACAAGACCGTTATTCACTCACTAATGGTGGTGACTTTTCGGAAAGCCGCCTCCCTTGAAAAAAGTAACATTAACGCGCACAAGGAATGTGCGTAAAGTAGCTTCCAGCCAAGGGAAGCACCAAGATAAACTCAAAAGGAAAAAGAGGGTTTATTTTGGAAATTCAATCAGGTGAGCACTTATTCCAAACGTTTAGCCCCCGAGGGATGACTCCGAGGCAATCCAGTTGGAGTAACATGCAGCTCTAATTTTCTAGCGCTGAGCTGCGTGATGGGCGTTTCTGTATGCAGTCGATTATATTTACATGTGAATCACATCATCAAGTACTGTCTCAAGTATATTTGCGCAGGCAGAGTTTTTAGGGGATTGAATTGGAAGCGTCGTATGAATCCATCAAGCAGAACCAGGAGTAGGTTCTTCTGAGGACTGAGTCCTTCGGTTTTTTGAGGCAATCTGCCATGTCCGCAGTGGAGCCGCGCATCTTTTGCCTTGGTTGACGCACCTCACTGCAGGCCCTGAACTAATTTTTGTGATGCTACGCATTGGTTCCTGTAGCTTGTTCGGCGAAACAGACAAACGTGAAACTGGACAGAATTCAGCGGGATCACCAAATCTACAGGCTTTTTATAGTAAAGTTACTGTAGCTATTTGTTAGGCATTGCGTGAATCTTCAAAGACACCCCTGAACGGCCGAAAGTGTGAACTGAAGATTTCTGACACGCAATACTGTACCAGCACTTGTGCACCCCACAGGCGTATTTTCTTCAGTTCAATATAACGATCTGCGAACATCGCTACTGATCGGGTACTTAAGCTAAGTAGCCTGTATATGCGCCCGAACTAACGACGTTACAACCCTACGTGACGAAAGCGTCATTAATTTTGTACAGGTCTGTGACAGCCACGGCAAGCCTCTCACTCAGCCTCAGAAGTGGTTTATCGCCTCCCATATATGTGTGCCGCTGAAGCTTAGGAAGATTGTTGCGTCGATATCGCTAAGTCTGGATGTTACTTCCTTAATTTGAGTGCAGCATGGCTTGACCTCGGTCTCTACTCCTGAGTTACTGGCTTTCCTTTCACCGCCTGAGTTACTTGAGTGTTGCTGGTGTGGGACGGTCTGGGCCCCCTGTACAGGGGCAGCACGAACATGACCAAAGTGTGTGTGGCTTCACACCGGCAGCCCTGTATCTTCGGAAACATTTAAAACAGCTGGGCAATTTGATTGCAAACGTTTCATCACCTCTATCCTCACCTCATCTTCTATTTAAAACAGCACCTTGAAACACAGGAAGGAGACAGTTAGGGGAGTAGGTTGTCAAAATAACCTTCGGAGCTGGCATTTCTAAGTATGGTCCATTGATATCTCAGCCTGTTGGGCTTTTGGCATAACTACGGTGATTGTAGTGTTCAGAAGATTTAACGAACTGCATTTGAAGACACTTGTGAATGCTTCGTTGATAAAAAAGACAAGAATATATTGGCCTCTAGTCACAATGTTTACCACATTTTTCTATCAGGCTCCCACACAAACCAGTATAAGACAGTTTCCATATTGAGCAAAAATGTGATAAACCTTCTCAGTCGTTACGGGGTCAGCCAGGGGTCCTGACGATAAAGCATATGGGTCGCCATATTACGGCTATACAGTGTTCTATGAAACCAAGGGCTACTCTCCAGTTAGAGCACAAGCAATTCATTTATGAGGCAGCTAACCCCGGACTATTTTTCGGTCCACTGGAAATATTCTTTTCCAATTAACGTGCGTAACCTAAACTTGAAAATATTCCCGTCGTGTCCAAGCCGTATTTCACTAGTGCCAACAGCAAAATATACTGGCGGAAACTTGCTTGAACAAGGTTTAAGCGTGAGGAAATTTCGGAGGCGAAGTCTATATAAGGAAAAGCGGTCCGGGTTTCCGTGCGTTTTGTGGTAGATGGAGGCGAGGTCGGCAACCACCTCCGTGAAGCTTGATGGACACGCCCAATTAGGGTACGCCTTTCCTGGGTATTAACTAGACAAGTCGGCTGGAGTGTTATAAAGGCGGTCTGACGTAGGCCCAAAGATGTATCTTGAGATTTATTAGAGCAATAGCGGAGAACGTGCGCCGAATCATCCAAAGAACAACAACTGACTTTCGGGCTGACTTTTCGTGATAACTTTGGAAAACGTGCCTGATTATGACAGGGCCCATTATCTTTTTTGGTATTCAGCTTTACAATATCATCCGACCTATCCTCGGAGTGCACGACGAAAGCGTTTCCCGCATCCGCTCTGGAGGACGCTCTGACATCAGTTTATGTGCGCAGGTACTGAAATCTCTACATCAGGTTGCCCGCAAACGGCAGACGCGCGATTGGAATCGCATCCGAAAGTTTACTGGCATAAACGTGCGTGGCCCTGCCGACAGGTGCAGAAAAACACTAGGTAGGTTCAACTTTCCCCCATAATGCTCTACTGAAATTGGAAGGTTTCATCGGGCGCAGGTTTTCCCTTCGAATCCCACAGACCTTGAGTCTGCTAGGCGGTGCGTCGTGACGAGTTCCGCCGAGCAGTTTTAAAAGGGGGAAAGATATTGCGTCGTCTTTTATATTTAGCTTGAGTCAGGCTGTCCACTGACAGCAGCACATTGTCACTCAAGAAAGCCCTGAGGGAATTGGATATGAATTAGACTGACTGAAAAAGCTCTGAGAACTGCATTTCTCTGCCCTCGATGTCAGCCGCATTTTGTTCGTACCGGCAGAAGCATGACTTCTTCCGCGTCAGATAATGCCCAGTATTTTTTTTGACTACCCCGCTTCTGCGCATCTCTGGGTACTCACAACTGACATCAGTCGTGACTTTTTGACCGTACGATCACGGATGTGCCTGACGGTATGCCCCACCAGCCAGCCGGGAGTAAACAGTATTATTACAATGTGTCCCACCGCCATGCGCGATATGGTATTGAAGCTAACATGTAAGCTAACACCTTCAGAGGGACGAGCGAAACGTGAAGTTCCGCTGGACAAGAGGTTCCAGGCTATTCCCTGGCAAAACGACCTGTTTGGTGGTGGAATCTAGTGTTAAAGTGAAAATTTGTGGCGTGTTCCTCTCCACTTCCTCCTACTGGGGACTGGCCGTTAATAATCGACATCCACTCCCCCTCCCCACAGTTTGCCAAAATAGCGCAAAAGTAAGAGAATTTGGATGGATTTGGTATCCAAGTTTCAAGCGTCATCCTACTAACTTTTTGACATCTGTCCCATAGATTCTTTGATGGAAATTCTAAAAGCAAAACAATGCAGAAATGTTTTGTGTAACTGTTTCTTAGGATTGGAACATGATTTCACACGATTTCAGACCGCCGTGCGTTAGGGGGTGGCGGCTGCAACAGCTAGTCCTCATAGCTAGTACGTGATTGGTCAAAACATGGAGTGCTGGCCTTCCAGGCTTGCTTTGATTGGTCGAAAATAGGCCCGGGCGCTAGGCGCATACTTGCTTCCACCGGCGGTGTCCTCGGGGCACGTTCGGGTCCTTACAGCTTTTCGTTGTGGCCACTTTGTAGACGGTACACTGTGCATGGTCTTCTGGCTTGATTTCGGGGTTCTTAATGGCTGGCCGTTCTCCTGGACCAGACTAGGCGCTCCGACTGGGTCGAAGTTAACTTGGACCTCGTCGACGCCCCCCTCCACGCATAGCATTCGCGTAAAGAGAAGAATCACCCTCATCCAAGTGCTTTTTCGTAGTTCGTAGGTTCTTGGAGGTTTCTGCAAGGCGCCTACTCGGCAATATAAGGATGGATTCAACAAGACAAACCCCTTCAGCGGGTTGTGACCAGACGGGTTCCATCCAAGGATCCTGAAGGAACCATCGCTCACACTGGCAAAACATCTCTACCTGGTGTTTCGTCAGTCGCTCGGCGAAGGCTCTGCTTGGAAGGAAGCGATTGACACGGCAATCTACAAAACTGGTGACCGATAATCGCCCGGCAGCTACAGGCATATTAGCCTCACTAGCGTACCGTGCAAGGTGGTGGAACGCATTCTGAAGCGGGCCATCTTAAGTCACCTCACCAACAACAACTTGATATCTCCAGTGAAATACGGGTTCCTCCCAAATCGTTCTTGCGTAACGAACATGCTCGTATTTATGGACAGCTTAGCCCAAGCTAAGGACAAGAACTCATATCGGATGCCATATTTTTCGACATTTTCAAAGGCATTCGATCGAGCCCAACACGCCCCGCTGCTCCACAAACTCGAGTCTTACGGGATTCAATGGAAAATCCTACACTGGATCAGTGCGTTCCTATCAGACAGAACATTCCGAGTGCATGTAGGCTCGACCTACTCTCCTCCAGCGCCGGTCTCCGTTGGAGTTCCTCAAGGCTCTGTTTTGGGACCACTTCCGTTCCCGATCTACGTCAACGACCTTCCAGATATTCTTTAATACCCGTGTATACTTTTTGCGGACGACTTGAAATCCTGGGGTTCAAATGCCAGTGCCCTCCAAATGGATGTAGACGCTGCAAAGCAGTGGTCGTTGGACTGGCACCTTCCCCTGAATGACAAAAGTGCGTCCATGTCATTCGGAGGAGACTCAGCGAACTCATTTATCGTGCATGGTGAGAATGGACCAGAAGACATTATGAGGATAGATACTAAAAAGGGTTTAGGTATCTGGCTCTCTTCAAACATGTCCTTCTCACTGCACCATGAAAAGTCGGCTCAAAAAGCATCCACCGTTCTACGGATAATTCAGCGGAACTTCCTCCGTATTACTCGCATGGGCTTTCAGACACTCTATGAGGCCTACGTCAGACCGCTTCTTGAATACGCCAACCAAGTTGTCTACTCAGGGCGCACGAAGGACGTAACCCTCATTGAGCATGTCCAGCGAGTTGCTACGAAAATGGTTGCCGGCCTTAAATCCGTGGACTACGAAATGCGTCTCGCGGTGCTTGACCTCTTTCCCCTGGAGTATTATCGCCTCCGATGAGACCTAATTCTTACTTAGGCCCTGTTTGAACAAGGTTTGGTCAACAAGTTTTTCACCGTTGAGCCAGCAAACATACGGCGGGGACATGGTAAGAAGCTTTTCAAGCTCAGAGCGCACACTTATTGGGCAAAATGTTTTCCCACTTCGGGTAGTTACTGCGTGGAATAACCTTTCTCCGACGGTTGTCCACGCTACATCTAGTCCCCAATTCAAAGCACTTCTAGACGCCCTTTTAGGTGAGTCCTCGCGCTGGCAAGATTACTGCCCCGCGCTGAGAATTTAAAGTGCTGTGCTACACCCTTTTTTCGCTTGTGCCTTCCAGGTGAACAGAAGCCGCTGCAGGACAAGAACAAACCCGACCCGGGAAGTTTGGTCGAAAGCCTCGATCCTGTGTATCAATCCGTGACTCAGTGACTGGGTGTCAGCAGAATCAGGAGCAAATGAAGGACTTTCAGTCATCATGCAAAGGAACCAAAGTGACCGCCAGTCTGACTGGTTTAACGTTAGTCGCTTCATCCAAGCTAATAAATAGGAAGTCACGTTCGGTTGTGACGTATAGTGGTGACATTCCGCTAGCCTCGTCCACATGCAGTAATCTTCAATTTTTGACGCCCGCTGCTACTTTCGGACAAACCTTGCTGAAACGCGCCCTGGACCTTAGCCTGATTACAAATGTCACCCAGCCTACTTGATGCCCACTTCGCTAGTCTACTCGCTCCTTGGATCTGGTCCTAACCCCGTGGCTTGCTGACTTGATTATGAGTTTTCTTCCCCTAGTTTTCACCCTGCATCTAGTTCCCGCGGGATGGTGGGAGTCCCGGGCACATTTCGTCCATCTTTCACCTGTAAGTTTGGAAGGCTGATCTTGGAGCATTTGGACTAGCAGCCAAGCAACCGACTGGACTATACCCAACCTGCTGCACGTCAACTAGGCTTGGATTTTCTCGGGGGAGCTTGCTGAACTATGAAATATTCGCCCCCGTCTGTCATGGGAATTTCCTCTAAAGGTCCCTGATGGATTGGTTCGGAATTACAAAAACTACTGGCATGTGGGGCTACATTGGAACTGCCTGAAACCTGATCCCAATAAGGGCTATTCGAATTGAAATTCATGCCGAAATGCCTGCACATTCCTTATGGTACGGAAACGGGAATACGAAATCAACTAGAATGCTTCACCCAAGCTGGTCCTAAAGCGTTTATGTGCGTACCTAAATCGCAGGACTAAATGTGGAATGGGAATTCCATCCTTCGGCTGGAAAACTGCACTGAACGTGCAGAGGACGGCCCCTCCTAGGCCACGGCGCTCGTCCCACAATATACTTCGGTTTATACTTATGAGAGATTGCCACCGCTTGAGTTTTCTGTCCCTTCCACCGGACATCAAGTTTAAACCGCATCATTTTCTACAATCTCTAGATTCCCATCGTGCACCTGGACTCAATGAAACATCCTCTGGCCCTCAGAAACCTCGCGATGCCAGCCTGGAGAATCTTTCGAAGGCCTCTGGATGAGGGGTGGCTTTCCGATGAGTGGGAACGAAGTAGTCAAGCTCATGTCCAAGAGTGGCTGCCGTCACGAGCCAGCCGACTACGGGCCCGCTAGTTCCAATTGGTGCTGTGAATGGATAATATAACTGACAATACAAAGGCGATTCGGCGGGAATGACATGATTTCTGTCCAAAAGGGACTTCAGAAATACCGAACTTGTACTACGAATCGACTGCTTGTGGGAGATTGACAGCAGCACTTGATACCAGATTACACATAGTTGTGGTATATGTGGACTTCAGGAAAGCGTTCAATGAAGTCCCTCGTCAACAGCTTCTGTGCGAACCTCTTGTTTGTCTCTGGCCACCATCCGTAACAGTCAACATGTCTGCACAAGAACTGTGGTATTCTCCAAGGCCCAGCTCTGGGATCCGAATTTTTCAAGACTTGCATCAACGGCGCACCTCAACTCTTGAACGTCGACTGTTTTCTGTATGCATGTGATCTGGATGGTGGTAATTTCAATTGACTCTGCTGTCAGTCCAATGTACCGTGGATGCTACCTAGCTGGTCACAGGCATGGAAGTGCCCTATGAATGTATCATTGTTCTGTACTGCCAATCGTTGCCGAAGCCCAATATCGATACCACTACTTTTGTGGCCCTCGTCCCCCGTAGATGTCGGTTGGAAAGGATTTGGGGATAATGGATACGTCTAGGCTAAAATCACATGCAGATGAGTCCTGAGAATTGACATCAGCTTCAAGATTACATGGGGCGCATTCTCACCACTCTCCGGCATGTCGCCAGACAACGGCGTTATATTTTCTTCCCACGTGCAGCCCATTCAAGAGTATGGACAATCTGCTTCGTCCCTCTTACAAATGAGGCGGCCAACTCTGGAGAAGGAGTAACTGCGCGAAACTGAACGGCAGTATTGCAGCCCACGTACACTCATGAGTCGTATAACTACAGCTGACCTCGTGCCATACCAGTCATCGCTTGGTGCCATCAATCGGGTTGCCTTACTTGCTGCGTACAGTTTGGCGGGCGAATAAGTAAAAACTTGCGTCTGCTGATTCCTCCCATCTTCCGTATTGTTTCTTTGTCCCGTCCTGTCTCACTTGACAGTCACTCGTACGTAGATCTCAGCTGTAGGCATTTCAGCCAGGCGCCAATGAAATTGGCACATCTACTGCTCCGTATCTGCTATTCAGGTCTTGTCCTTTCATTCCTGTTGCAGCCTTTAACGTGAGAACTATTGGGCAGGTTAGCCAACAAGCTACCCTCCCCCTTGATCCTAGATATCCTTTCGGTTTATGTCTTATATCCCTGAAATTCGAATACAGGATTCAAGTACAGCTTTTGAGCTTACGGTACCCCTTCTGTCTGGATGAATGTGAACTTCGAGCGATTCTAAAGCTGCCGAAGCGGGTCGCGCCGGTTTTGGTATAGTCTCAAGCCGAGATTCTCTTACTCGACTGGATACCTGTAAACAGCCGCCCATGTGCTGTCCGACTTCCTACTTCGATAAAAACTCGCACTGGTTAAAATACTCCGTCACGAAGAGACTGGACCTTACCGTGTGTGGCGGTTTGCGCACCTCAGCGACCCATTGAGCTATACTGGGGGGTGTCCC
>SJOL01001726.1:616982-639277 GCA_004794785.1 Opisthorchis felineus | reverse complement strand
TGATGATGATGATGGTTAAAATACTGAACGATCTATGTTTATCGTATCTATTTACGCACAGTAGCTCCGATTCACTGAAGGATACCTGATCGTTCAGTTGTAGCACCCTTTTGGTGCCCAGCTGCCATGCTACTCGAAAGAAGCACGAGGGCTGATAGACAGGACACACACATACACACAGACAGAATGCCTAATTTCATCAGGAGCACGCATCGGTGATATGTCTAGTCTGAAAGCAAAACGCGGTGACAATTGTGAACGTCTTTTGCAACTTTGTGCTCACCACCATTTGTTTCTCAGCAGTACTGTGTTTTAACTCAGTGCGCGCCGCTGTGCTACCTGGCGTCCCCTTACCGCCCAGTAGCCTTGGAGTCAACTTGACCATCTCACCATCAGCTACCGTTGGTGCGCTTCAATCCTTGACTGCCGATCGTTCTGAAATACACAGGTCGATTCAGATCATGCTTTTGTTCGGTGCAGATTTTCATTAATCTTCCCAGGTAAACCACAGAAACGAGCTCCCCGCTTAGCAGCGGAGAAGCTTTGTTAGCTACGATTTAGGGAAACGTACCAGAACCTATTATGCAGTGCATAACATATGGCCTCCTCAGAGGACATTGACCGTAACTGGGACGAGAAACCACGGCAATACGTGACGCCAGGAACTGCTTGTGGTGCTCCTGAGCTCGTACACAGATGCCACTGGATCTCACAACACTCACTGTTACTTTTTGATGCGAGGCGCTCTATCCCTCCCGGTTCGGAATACAATTAGGCTAGATAGTCGGTTAGACGATAGCTCAAACATAGCCTGTGTGTGGACAGAGGCGTGGTGGGACCTGAGAGCTCAGGAAATGAAGGAGATCAGTGTGGCTGGTAGGCTGCAACCGTCTTAAGAGCTGGTCTCCAAAAGTTCTTGAGGTTCGGTTTGTTAATCCTGTATCCCTGTTGGCTGCGCTGACAACCTTCTATCATTAAACGGTTCTGCTGGATCACAGTCTCTAGGTCTTTTTCACTTTCGATTGTCCAGGAGCAATCAGGTACTATCACATGGGAGTGAGTATCTCAGCTACAAATTCATGGTATCTCTCGTGGAAGGACAGAAAGTTTTCTGGTGACCACTCAGAGACTGAAGTGGTCGACCTGCAAGGCCACTTGATCTTCTTGAGTCCGTCTCGCCCTCCAGAGCATAATATCGCTTACGAGCAGCATACAAGGAGTGTGGAATATCATTGAGAGGTCATTGATGAACTTCGCGAAAAGTATAGCCCCTGAACTTACCCTTGAGTAACACCATATGTGGTTGGTCGGGAGTTCGAAGTCGTTCCAGTGATTCGGACGGCTACTGTTTGATATTCCAGGTAATATCTAATTCAGTTCGGGGCCACCATATACGCCTAACAATACCGCACCCTGCTGATGGCCTTGATATGTCTTAGGAATGCAGTTTTGCGTTCTATTTTTCTTACAGAAAACTGATATCCTTGCTTTATTCCAGTTTACTAAGTGTCTGTCTTGTAGGGTGAAGTAGCTTAATCGTTTTTCGAAGTGTCCGGTTCGGTGCCTAGGACGGCGCTTCTGTGAATGAACTGCTGGCCCATCTTTTCCACAGACTGTGTCACTTATTCTATGTTTCTACGTCCGGTTGACCGAGTCAGTTGAAACGGGATGTGTTAATAGCCTGTTGCGATCGAATGTTCAATCCCATCACCAGGGGGCGGGATGGCTCAGTGGTTAGGGCGCAGCTAGGCACCGAAAGGATGTTACAGCTGAACCATTTTTTTAACTGCTCACCAGCGATCCCTGTTATGTCTCAAACACTAATGGTTATAAAGATAATCGTTCAGCTGTAGCACCCTTTCGGTGCCTAGCTGCCATGCCACCCGAAGGAAGCACGAGGGCTGGGATACTGCCAGGTTTCCCAAGCCTAGACAGGGGAAGTCGAGAGGTAGATGTCGGGTTCGAACCATGGACCTTCCGGTCAGTAAATCCGTGCTCTAACCACTGAGTGACCTGTGTGGGCTGTTAGTCTTCCTCTGGTGTTTTGGTCCTCCTGGGGCCCAGGTGGCTTGGTGGTTAAAGCGGTAATTTACTGACCGGAAGGTCTGCGGTCCGAGCCCAACCTCTGAATCTCGGCTGCTCCTATCTAGGCTTGGGTATCCTGACAGCCCTCTCAGCCCTTGTGCTTCCTTCGAGTGGCATGGCAGCTAGGCACCGAAGGGGTGTCACACCTGAACGAGTACTGATTATTACTTACTGGCATCACTAATAACTATCGAACTTGATGATATCCAGTGGCCATTCGATTGTGCAAAGAGCTTTGTTGTACCCATGTAGTAGCTAGAAGATTTAAAAGATTGATCGAACTTATTCCATCGCGTTGAATGGCATAAGTATTTCAGTGGGTAGATCCCAAGGAAGATGGCGAGATGGCTCAAGTGGTTAGAGCGCGAATCTACTGACCGGATGGTCCGTGGTTCGAACCCGACCTCTGCCTCTCGACTTCCCCTGTCTAGGCTTGGGCAACCAGGCAGTATCCCAGCCCTCGTGCTTCCTTCTGGTGGCATGGCAGCTAGGCACCGAAAGGGTGCTACAGCTGAACGATCTCATCTCTTCAAGGAAGAAGACAAGAGAAATCGGTCGGACGAAGATTGACTGTACTGAGGATAAACCAAATACAAACTCGATTGGCTACATCAGAGAGGAAATGAAGTGTTAGTGAAATATTACAAAAGACCGAGTTGTTCATTAGAACCTGATCGTCTTAATATCTCTCCTTTCACAATATATGTAGGTTTTCATATGTGCATTCACCTGCATCGGTGCAAATGGCTTTGAGTTACGGCTGGATCACGGTCTTGGTGTGCATGTGGACTCGACTGGTGGTTTGTCTATTTACACAGGGGGCATATGTATGGATGGTAACTCAAAGATATCCAGCAATGTATCCGGAGGAATCGAGTAATCTGATGTAGCCAGCGTAGCGTGTTCTCGACAAAGTTGGTTCGCGTGACCGCCCCATGTGGCAGTCTGTACGTAGACTTCGTAGATGGCGTTCCCCATACGGCGCTTGATGTAACCATGAGTCAATTTATCCACCGTTGCGATAGTCCTTAACCAAAACCGAATCACCGGCTTTATAGGTGGTGTGGACGACATCGTGATGGCGGTTGAACTAGCTCCCCGGATGTTTGTTCTTTTTCTGTAGATGCCGGGGAGATGGGCGTACCACATCTATGAGTAAACGGATTTTACGCCGAAAAAGCGCTCCCGCGGGTAGCTTGACGAGAAGTTTCCAATAATTTCCGCTGATGTTCCCTTCTTTCTAAGCTTTTGAAGGGCTTGTTTGAAAGTTTCGACAAAGCGTTCGACTTGGCCGTTAGATTGAGGATGGAATGGCGGAAATCTGACGTGGTGAATACCATTTAGCTTGCAAGACAAGGTGAATTCCGCCGAGGTATATGCACTGCCGTTATCTGAAATCGCAGTTTCTGGCGTACCGAAGCAGCTGAAGATGCGAATGAGCTGCAAGATTGTGGACCGAGAAGTGATGCGATGCATCATGGTTGTCTCCGGCCATTTACTTTAGCTCGGGATAGCTTAGTGGTTAAGGCGCGAACTTACTAACCGGAAGGTCTGTGGTTCGAACCCAATCTCAGCACCTTGACCGCTCTTCTTTAGACTATGGCAACCTGACAGTATCTCATCCCTCCCGTCGGGTGGCGTGGCAGCTAGGCACCGGAAGGGTGTTACAACTGAATGATTTACTGTAAGCGTCAACCGTGATAAGGTAATGCTGATCGTTAATTGGCCCTGAAAAATCAATATGTATACGGTCGAGGGCTAATTGGTGCAGGCAGGTGCAACTCGGTCTTCGGCGGCGATTTTGCAGAACTGAGCAGGACTGCACAAGTCCTTCTGGCTATCTATACTCGGCCAGTATACATAACTTCGTTCCAAGGCTTTCATGCGGTTTATGCCTGGGTGCCCAAAATGCAAGTGTCTTAGTACTCACGCTTGCAGTTTTGGCTGGTAATATAACATGTTCACCAAAGAGAGGGCAACCATCGACTTCACAATGAGAGAATCGTCGATTGTATTAGGACTGAATGTTACGTGTCACTGACGATGGCCAGCGTGTTCGATGATAGTGTAATACTTGTTGGAGCACGGGGTCACGTCTGGTTTCGTCACGGACCATTGTTGAAGTAACTGGAGGGTTTCTAATGGATTCAGCAAGTACGGTGCAAACTTCCGGTTCGATAGAAAAGGAAACCGCAACTGTATCTTCTGCCGGCTGTCGTTGTGAGTCCATCAGTCTTGATAAGACATCTGCCTGGCCAATGGTATCCGTAGGCTGGTATTTGATTGAAAAACCATAGCCAAGGAGAATGGTCTCCCAGCGCTGGAGACGATTTGTCGTGCATACCGGAACGCCTTTCTTCGAACCGAAAATACTGACAAGCGGTTTGTGATCGGTGAAGAGTGTGAAATGGCGACCGTAAGTAATTGTGTGGAGTTTCTTGATGACAAACACGATTACAAGTGTTTCTTTTTTGATCTGACTGTAATTGCGTTCGGTTTGTGTCAGACCGGGCTGCATGGGCGATGGCTTTCTCAGTTACGTCAGGACGTCTGTGGGAAATGACTGCTCTGATTCTATGGTTGGATGCATCTTACGCTAGAATGATATCCATAGACGGGTTGTAATTTGTAAGCAGCAGGTCCGACGATAGAAGTTATATATCTCTGTCGAAAGCTGATTGACACTGAGGGGACCAATTCCAAGAAACATCCTTTTTTAAGAGATGGTTGAGAGGACCACAAAAACGATGTATATCTGGTAGAAAAGTACTGTAATGGCTCACCAACCCGAGGAAAGATCGCAGTGAGGACACATCCGTCGGTGGTGGCATTCTCTGAATTGCATCAGTGTTGTCCGAGGCAGGATGATGGCCAGATTTATCGAAAATAAAACCCAAATATTTGATAGACGTAAGAAAAAATGCACATTTTTCCACCCGGAGACGAAAGCCGTATTCCTGGATTCGATCAAGTACTGAGGTTACGCGATGAAGGGTTTTTTCCTGATATGAAGCTGCCACAATGATATCATCCAAGTACGCAACGACGCCTGTTAACCCATTAAGCATAGCGTCAATGATCTGTTGAAATATGGCTGGCGTCATTTTTACTCCAAAGGGAAAACGATTGAACTGGAAAAGACTACGGCGCATGGTAATGGTTAGAAGATCCTTGGAGTCATTCACAACTTCTATTTGTAAATAGGTATCACCCTGATGGGGTTTAGCAAAGCAAGCGCTACCATTGAGTTTTGTAAACAGATCTTTTGAAACTGGGAGAGGATACTGATGTGGATCGAGTGCATCATTCAAGCCTGTGTAATAATCAGCAGAAATCTTGATCTCCTCATTCGTCTTCTTGACCACATCAGTGGGAGCGGCCCAGTAGGAGTAGTTGACAGGGTAGATAACACCTGAAGTTTGGAGACGATCGAGTTCGGCATCCACAGATGCAAGAGCCGCATGAGTACAGGGCGTTTTGGTGTGAAGACGGGTTTTCTATTTGGCTTCAAATGAATTGTGGCTTGTGCTTTGGAACAAAGTCTGGGACCATAGCCTTTTTCGCTTTTTCCTCCAAATGTTTATTTTCATTTTGTGGAGTCTTCGTTGACGACTGTTGAGCTGATTTAGTTCGTGGATGTTAGGTTATGGAAGCCTATAGTTAATGCAACGATTGCCTTCGAGTTAGCCCACGCGATCCGGAACGTAAGTGAACGTATATTCATGTTCGTTTGATGGCGTGATCAGAAGCAACTGGCGTAGCTTTGAAGGGACGATAATCTCAAATTGAGGATTCTCACGGCAGCTGACGGCCACATGGTCCATCCGGGTCAAAGCCTAATTTGCAGTTAATGGCCTCCAATCATCGCTCTGGGTTATTGCACTGAAAGTTTGTGCTGACCAGGAAAAGCTGATGGACAGCACATAACTGGGGAAGCCGCCCGCTACTGTCCGTGAGATGATCACTGACACCAAGTCCATCTTCCAAACTCGTTAGCATTTGGATCTTCAAATCACCCGCCAGAATAACTACCTGGAATTTTTCTGATCGAATCAGGTGTGACGAATTCTGACGAGACCTGTCTTTCCTGGTCTCAGGGTCGAAAACTGTTGAACAGTGTGCTGATACGATAAAAAACATCGTCTTCCATCCTGCTTTGGAATGCTTGCAATCGAGCCAGCCACTCAGCTGAAGATTACACAGGTGACTGCTGAAACTCGGCCCACCAAAGTGTTTTAAGCTTTGTGGCTGAGTGCAACTCCCACAATGTATATACCATCAGTCACCACCACAAAATACCGGATTGATACATATCTGGGCTTATCCTAAGCGGTTTGAGAGCAATGCCTGAACCAGCATGCGTGTTTTGGAGACACCATACGTCGGCTGAAAAATAATGTCTCATCCGGCACGTTTTCGGTGCGTGAAATGAAAAAAAAATAAATCGTTCAGCTCTAGCAGCCTTTCGGTGCCTAGCTGCCACGCCACCCGGAGGAAGCACGAGGGCTGGGATACTGCTAGGTTTCCCAAGCTTAGACAGGAGAAGTCGAGATACAGAGGTCGGATTCGAACCCTGACCTTCTGGTCAGTAAATCCGCGTTCTAACCACTGAGCTATCTCGCCCAAGCCTAGACAGGGGCAGTCGAGATCACCATCAGAGACAAAAATTTCAGTAATGACAGTGATGCTTCACTGCCGTACAACCGCAAAGTTCATCTAATTATATTTAAAGCCTTAGAATGTAAAGAAGAGAAAAAGAGTGAGTGAGGGGACCTAGTGCTCGCCAGTGTCAAGCATTCCGAGGTGGCTTCACCTCCTAGCGCTCAATCAGACAATCTGAAAAACTGACAGCACGAACGCCACTGATATCTATCAGCTGTCATTTCTTGCAGTGTCACCAGCCAAACACAGGCGGGGTCACGGGGACCCCATCCTGGATGGTGTTCAACGCCAACAACACCACAACTCTTCGCAATCTCTTTCACGCCCTTCTGCCAAGTCATACGTTGTTCACCTCGCGGTTTGCGCCGTTCTGAAGGAGGCTCGGAGAACAACACTCGTCTCGGTAGACGGTGTTTCGGCATGCGTAGTACATGACCAAGCCACCACAGCTGATGGTGCTGGATGTTTCCCGCGATTGTAGTAACTGCTGCAGTCGAGATGCTGAGGTTGGGTTCGAACCACGGACCTTCCCGTCAGTAAGGTGGCGCTTTATCTCGAGCGTAGTTGCGTAGCTGCAGTGCAACTTGGAGGGTTTGCCCAGGGTTAGAGTAATCGAAAAGCCAGCTTAGACTCAAACCCCAGACCTTCCGGCCACTAGTTTCGCGCCTTAACCGCTGAGTTGTCTTGAGCTAAGAAAGTGAAAGCAGTCTCAGCAAGAGACCCTACCAACATGTCTGGTGCTAATCTGCACAAATTTTTCCTGTCAAATTGTGCAGTTTTTTTAATAATTTTCAGATATTCAGGACCAGTCATGTAAATTCTTCCGTCTGATTCTGTTCGCTGGCAAGTCAAGATGAAGGCACTTACTTTCCCTTGTGTTTCCGACTCATCGCAGTAAGTTGTTGATTTCACTATTTTTCCGGCCATTTCATGTGAATGCATTGACCCGTCCTCGACGGGGTTTGCCCCCTTTACGACTCATGCGCATAGCTCGAGATAGTCCAGCTTTTGTGCTCCATTTTGCCTATTTGCAGAATATGTACCGAGAGGATGCCACAACTAAACGATTTGACTATTGTGGAACTCATTCACATGGGAATAAGCATGCTTTTTCTGTGTCTAAGATAGGTTACCCGTGAAAACTACTACATCGAAAGTGCACATTATTGTCCTACCATGGATGTCGATACTACTCTGGGTATCTTGCTCGGGTATGTTTGTCTCAAGTTTTCATTGGAGGAGTAATGAACTTCATCCTCTTTAAGTCAGTTCTTTTGCCGATCACAGGAAAAATTCCCGACCTGAACTGGGCTGCATCATCAAAATGGCTTCAGTTGTGTGCTTCCCATCATACAAGTGGTTTGTAGGTTCCGGGTACTGTTGCGTTACTCTCTTGTGAATGTCCCTTACTCTGTCTCAATTGTAATTTCATCAGGCAGTGATCGACAGCTCTGTTGGTGAAAGTTGCGATGATGCGCCTTCCGTAGAAAGAACAGCACCTGTCACTGGGTACTTATAAACTTGGAAAATTGTCTAGCTGTGACATTCGTTACGAAGAGATCCGACCGTTTGGGAACCTCTCTGCTACTGAGCTACACTGCGGGTACCGGTGTGATACCTCAGCTTTTTACAGTGGTCTTACTCGGAGCTATTTGCCCTCCAACTTTGGATGCGGAACATGTTTTTACTTGTTCTTTAAGCGTTAGACTTCACTGGTTTGTTTACGCCAACCACCGTTGCCGCCTTCTGGTTACACTTCCGAACTATTTGCTTCGTTGCAGGTCGTAATTGTTCCCTTGTTTAGGCGTGGGCACTCTTTTTCCCAGCATGCGTGCAACTCTGCTAATATTGCACCCGTTCCGTGCGAGAAAGTACGAGGGTTGAGATAGTGTCATGTTGCCATAGGTGTGAGGAGCAATGAAAAACCATGGACCTCCGGGCCATGATTTCGCGCCTGAACTACGGAGGTATCGCGAGCCATCAGGAACTAGAGGAGATTCAAGGCTGTCTACTCTAGTAAATTATCATTTTCTCAGACTTTTGGTGTTCGGGAGCACTTGCTTGGCAATATTATATCAGCTAGATAGTCACACGCGTTGTTTATTGCTTCACCGAATGGACAGTGGACAAACATGAACGTCCTTTAGCACGGAAATTCGATATCTGTAAAGGTAAAGCAATGAGCCTGGGTTATTGTAATGACCCTGGTTCGCCTTGTCAGTACACTCTTGGTGCTTCACTTAAACGACACATGAAATTAATTAATTGAACGTACGAGTAGTTGAGGCGTGAACTTACTGACCAGAAGGTCCATGGTTCGAACCCAAACCCGGCATCTCGACTGCTTCTGTCTACGCTTGGGCAACTGGGCAGTATCTTAGCCCTCTTGCTCCCTTCATGGAGGTTTGGTACTTAGGCACCGAAAGGGTGCTGCAGCTGAGCTATTATCATCATATAATTATTATGACGAGTAGGAACGTCCTTTGCAATAGTTCAGTCATCATTACCAACCTCAGAAACCATTTTGCATAAAAGTGCACACTTGTTCTCGCGGAAGTAAGTTGGTGGCTTCCACAGAGATTCGAACATATATCCGTTCATCTAACTTACCGTCCGAGATTATCTCGTAGCCAAACACCTAACAGCAAAACGTTTCCCTCAGCGTTGCCGAGCGAGCAAACCCTGTTTCATCAATCCACCTAGCAATGGTGCGAGCTGAGTTTGGATATCAAAATGTCCTAACTGGCTGCGCTGCTGACAGGCTGCTTTGAGGTTCCGTTGCGAAGATATTCAATGAAGTTACAGAATTGTTTCAGAATTAAGCAGTATGGGTCGATTGCCCAAAACTCGAACACAGCGCTTCGTGCGTGTGAGCTTTAAAGCATCCAGCCTTGTTCCCATGACACTACTTATAAGGTTGATGAAAGTCTCGATAACACAATCATTGTTTCGCCCTTCTTGAGAATTACCTGGTCCCCGAATTCCCATCGGTCTAATGTCGTGTGGTGGAAAATATTTCTCTATCTTGAATTTCATGCCCACTGGAGGGTGAAACAGCCTTTGTGCAGCACATATATTGGAACAGTGAAACAAAAAACGAGAGGTTTGTTTGAATTTCATTTGAGTCCTTCGTTATCACCAACAGGTAGTTTTGTTTTTTCCTCAACTCAGTTCATGTCGTAACTTTTTCCATCAGGTACGTATACCTTTAGCCTAAGATCCCTGCGATATACCAAGCAGCTCCACTCATGTGCTTCAACCCGGGCTCTGGTATACAAAACGCACTCCTTGATCCTTCAAAAAGTGTTGGCACGCTAATTACTTGGGTCGACTGGCCTTTGGGGATCCAAATACATGTATATCTCAATGTTGCCTTCCGGTTTCCAGGTTATCTGTCATGAAAACATGCGTACTCGTTTACTATCCTGATGATAGTGGATTTCTTCGCTTCCCAGATGTCACTAGCCGGTTACCTTGGTTTCCTCTTGGAGCCTGTACCACGCCAGTTCTCCGCCTATCCGTTGAAACGTGTAATCCAGCAACTCGAAAATGCAGTTGGCTGCTTAGTCTGATCGAATGGAATGACTGCGCTTGGGCGACACGTGTTTTAAAAGTGCACAGACTTTTGCTTGGCCTTGGAAGATAAATGTAGCTAACTGTCCCTATGCGAAATTCTGGCGCACACAACCCTCACGTCTTTATCAGTATATGTGCTTTTTTGCGAATTGTTTACTTTGGGTGCGACATTGACTGACAGCCTAACAATGTGTATGTGAGGCTGTGTTGTTTGCCACCATCAGTATCCTGACCAAATAGACAAGGAAGACAAACTGTTACCTAAGGTACATTTTTTAATGCTCAATTTGTCATTGCACGAGACTGTAGTGCTTAGATTCTCTCAGCTAACAAAGCTCTCTTCGTTCTTCTCTCTAATTCAGGAGTTTTGTATCCTTCTTGTCCACCAAGTTATTGTTGGGTTTGGAACCGGAACAAATTTTGCAGGTATGCAGCTATTCGTTTTTATCTTGCCCCTACCTGAGAATTCACTTTGCACCGTCTAGCACTACGCAAGTACCGAGCTACCGTCGCGCGTTTCTCCATCACATTGACCGGGTCCGCTTCACCATTTCCCATACTGTTTCTTGTCTATTGTAGGACCAGAGTTCCACCTTCCAGTTGGCTCTGCCATGCTTTACAAAGATTCTTCCCGTGATCGAACCTTTTATCTAATTCAGTACACCTAGGTTTTGCTGTCTGACTAAAAGAAATCTAGCCTTTGTCCGGGTTATTTTTTGGTTGAGATATGGCCAACCAACACGTGTATACGTGCACTATACATTTTTTTCATAGCCAACTATACTGTATTCTCTAGTCTGGCTAAAGAGACCAACATGTGGAGGAGAGACATTTGACCTTCTCTGAGAACGTTGCCTCTCCTCAGGGTGACCTCACATTAACCGTAATTGACTGTACTGTGGACTCTCCAAGGAATAGCCTGTCTTCGGGTTGTCTTACTCTATACGACCATCTTGACTACGGTTAACCGTAGTTGTCAGTGTTTTTGGTACATTGCATGGTATAGTACATTCCTTACCTCGAGCATATGTTGCCTTTCTTCAAAGTCCGGCCGGAACGGCGACGGTGGTGAAATTTAAATCACAGACCGGCTGAGTGACTGTTGGTCGACTCAACCATCGGATTCGTACCGTAACCTTGTGATCTTTAATGGCTAATGTTACCCTAAATCACTGCGTTTTGTATAGGTGAATGCGGAGAATAGCCAATCAACGTAGCCAGTAGTCTTAATGACTCCTAAGTCTATCGTGCACACGACAGTGTTGTACTGTCAGCGACCAGTCCAACCAAGCAACAGAGCTGATTTGTGTAGTTAAGGGTGAGTGAAATCTATTCTTCAGGGAGCTCAAATTACAAATATATCAGTAACTGAGGGATACCACATTAAGCAGCAGGTGATACTCTATCGATACTCTGTCGTCGTCAGTCTGTGACTCCCCTCCACCATGGTCGGCTAGTTAGTTGGAAATGATTCCCGATAGAAATGGTTTCCTTCCGTATTAAAGACTATTTCCTTTTGGAAGAATTCTCGATTTCGGTGCGTCATCCGGTTTTTCTGCAACGCCTGTTTGTGCACTCACCCCAAATCGATTCTGTCCTCTTTTACAGTTGGTCAAAGATTTATCGGAACTACTAAACAATCAACAGAAGGAAAATCTGTTGGAACATCTAACCGTAAGTGATCCATATTTCTAAAGATATCGCCGATAAGAAAAATGCGGTTCACTTCGGCGTCCACCATAGTTGAAGCTTATTAGTTGACTATGGTAGGATCCGCCACCTGATGCTGTTTCAACTTCTCCATTTTTCTATCCGGCTGTTGTTTGTACATATACACATTGTTATCAACTAGGTACGTGACCACTCTTCTCCACAAGTAGTATGCTAAGATGGATCGGAACTTTCCGATAGCTCACTTTCGGTTTTACCCTATTCGAGGGCTCGTCAAACTCCGGAATTCAGTCACTCCTTTATTCTATTCGAACACTGCCTTGCATTTTACCTAGAACTCATTTGCACATTCAATTAGTGTGAACAGAGAATGAATCTCGCGAAGTACACTCATTTGGAAATTAAGTTTGTTTTAGTGGGAGATTCAACTGAATCTCAGCTGAATCTCTCGTTTACGATATTCTTCAACTGAATGTGCCGCCCTATGTTTCAGTTGGGACGATATTCAGGATATCGTAGTACATTATCTCGGGCGGACATAGTGCTCATAAGGTCAGCAACCTTATGAGTTGTGCGTTCCGTCGGCAGGATGAATCTCTTACTCATGGTTTGGCTTGGCTGAATGTGCAGTTGTCCCAGGTTTGAAGATATTTAAGCTATTGAAGTTCTGTTCCTTATAAGTAGTATGCTTCAGAATTCACCGACAGCCCACTATTGGTTTCTCTCGGTTTGGAGCTGCCTAGATAGATTAAGGCCCGAATTAGCCGTATGGTTGCATTTGCAGTGCGTATGCAGTTGAAGAAAATTAAAAAAACACAAGAGATTCGACGCTTGTTTCAGTCTCTCTTTCATCCCATTGTTTCACATTTAGTCTGGTTGTATTCTACCGATTAGCCAGAGATTTTCTACCGGAAGATTTCGGCCAAAACTTTCGGAACGCGAACAACCAGTGACTTGGTTTCGGTTACATGGAGGCGCCGTCTCTTGGTTGTCACTACATCAGAATTTGTGTCAGATGGGTCGGTGATTTAGTGCTCTCTGATGTTTTGACTGGTAATACCACCCAAGAAGTACAGGCTATCTTAGGCAAGCTAGCGGTTGAGGTTGAACGATACGGTGTGTGGTTTCCCCCTTCAAAATGCAGGGTCTTGCTCCAGGTTTGATAGAGACTTGCGCTTGCGGTCACGTTGAGTGGCTACATGCTGGCTATGGTCACCGCCTCTTTCTACATCGGAATTTGTACCGCCAACGGTAGAGCATCGTTTGCTGGTGTGAATTCTCTGTGGTGACGCTGCAATATTCGCCCTCCTCTTAATGCAGTCTGCTGTTTCACACTGGTCTTTTCCTGTAGATAAAGTTTGCTAACTAGGCCTACTTGAAAATCGCTGCCTATGTAGTCTCGCACTCCTCGGTGTCGGTGTCTTTCGAAAAAAAGGACAAGGGATGGTCAGGAGTGAGGAAAATAACTGCTAGGCCAGCCACTGTGGGGTGAACTTGGCTCTCCGAATGAGACCTGAATGCTTCTGATCGTCGCTGGTCCAGTGCATGTTCGAATTGCTGCTATCGCGACCGGTTCGTTTAAGGAAAACATAAATACACAAAACAATGTCGAACTGCGTGCATGCAGACCGAGTGCGAAGTGTAGACATTTATCCTTCTTGTCTTTCGTCTTGTGTAGTTATTTCATCCTACTTACCAAAGTGCTCGAACTATTTATGTACCATCTGTTTTCTTCGCGCGTAGTTTCGTTATCATTCCAACTACGCCAGCCATTATTGAGCAGCTTGTGAAATCACGAATTATCGATCGCCGCATAATTATTCTCTAGACTGAACGATATGGGGAAGAGTACTTCAGAAAAAAGGTGCGAAAAGAAGTGCAAAATCAGGCTACATCAATATCCTGACGTGTTTGCAAGGTTTTAAAATAGGATCACATTCTTGACACAATCTTTCCAGTAAGATTTAACGCGAATCCGGTGTATGTCTTCTGACGCACAGCACTCTTTGTTCCTCTTAAGACCTCTAATTCTGAGAATTCTTGTCCTTCAGTTATCTCGGTTTGGGGAGTACTCTTTTGAGGTCAACACTGTACTCACACGATGTCGAAGAGAATGTTCGTAGTTTATATTATTCAATTGGTAGACTTAATTGTTCGCCGAGCGAACAACTCGGCCATTTACAATATTTTTGTTGCCCACAATTTCCATTGTTTCGAAATTTACATTTGCCTTAGACACATATGCGCTTGAGCCACCTGGAGAGTTTACGATTGACATCCCGACTTCATTCCACCTGTTTGCCACTGTCCGACTGTTATGATTTCGTCAAATGGCTTCCTGCCGAACTGGTGCTGCGAATTTTTTCCTATCTTCCCTGGGGTATGTCAACTCTTTCCAACCGGGTTTTCTCTCTAGATCGTGTGTTTTTAGTTTTTTTCTTCAGCTTTCGAATAAATGCATCTCAGCGGCGTTGCCAAAGACCATTGAACGCTGGGTCGACAGTTGTGGTTGGTTTAAAATGGTGGCTGGGGTTCAAGTTAACGACGGCGCTCTGGGTTCGAACCCTCATAATTTTTCGAAAGCTCCAATCTACACTAGGATAACTTGTTGGATGACCTAGGGTAACTAGGATAAGCTCTTGGAATGCAGGCCATCGTACTTCCTGCAGGCTCCACGGAAGCGGTCCACGTAAAAGATTTTACAGTTGAATGATTACGGCTGCACTGTAGCGACTACCCGTCTGCAGTGGCCACTTTTAGTCGAGTGTATCATACTCCTGTTAATTTTCATAGTAACTGATGGGGCGAATTTGACCTTACGTCACTATGGAGGCTTTTTACCATATAGCGTTTGCGGCACTCACGTGATAAACCCGTCATTAAAGGCAGTTCGCTTGACAAAAGTTAGTTATAACGAAAATCTTATCGTGCGAGCTCCTACTATAGGGTCTTCTGTTCACGTGACACGCTTTTGTCTGTCTAACCTGGCTGCATCTCCCCTGGGTTCGAGCCATGGGTGAGAAGGAACGCGAAAACTGACTTCATTTCAAACGCTGCATTGTACCCGAAGATCGAAGTAACCCAACGTGCTCTTATCTGTTCCCGAAGCTAATATGTTGCATGCATCTGAAGCCAGTCACCCTTCCGCCTTCCATATTCAGATGCCCTGATAGCCTGTTCAATGGTTAATCGCGCATGGTTCCGTGCTGCGCGACATCCGGAATTGTACAGAAGATTGTGTCAACTGCCTGAATGGTGTCCACCGTTGCTCGACAAGCAACTGTTCCCCTTCGGTTGTGCTGTTGATAGTGAGGCAGTTCCGTCCACTGGGCAATCGAGTGATTCCATCGCATCTTTGTTGATAAATTCCAGAAATGCTTCGGTTGATGTGAGTAACGCTCGTTGGCCTTCATAACATTGCTTTCTCTTTTTAAGAGACAGGTTTATTGAACGCTTGTATCGGTACTTTTATCCGTATTGAAGCTATTTTTGCATTCCTTTTCATCAACAGTGGTTTGGGATTTTCCAAAAACGCTCTCGACTGCGCCGGAATTGGTTGCTCGGCCGACATAGGATGCGTCGGTTTACTGGCCACAATGAAGGTAATAGCTTGGGTCTCTTTTGCTCCGTCTCTCAATGCACTAAGAGTCAGGCATTGATTGATTCATATGTCAATAACAATTCACCTTGTTTTGCCATCCTGGTCAAACAGCACTTCCATGCGGCTGCTGTTTGGGAAGATGTACTCATTTGACTGCTTTCTTATCCATTGTCGTATTTCACTCGGTTTGACTCAATAATGTGTGGTCTACCTACTAACACCACATGAACTGATATGTACTGTTTACCCCTGTATATTCATGTCTATCATGTGGACGAACTTGAATTGATATGAAGGTCACTTCCAAAGTCGCTGACTCGGTTAAAAGGAATGTAGTGAGAGAAGCTCTTCTTTTTAAAAATTTACACTATTTTCTCTTTATACCATCACTTTTTGTAACAACTCTTCGTCTTTTGTCGTCCATAGGCTTACACGAACGGCTTTTCTATATGTTCCTCGTCACCTGAATCCGGTAGCTCATCTCACACAGACCATATGATTCAACGACTGTAGTTGTACTCTAGCGTTATTGGTCATATTGTTGCTTTTCATCTGTCACTACCGCGTGATTACTTCGATCAACAGCAATAATTGGGCTCGCTTGAATATGTCTGTTGGGACGTGACTTGACCCAACCTATCCGGTGACCTAAAATGGAAGTTACATTTTTCAAACTTACCCGAAGGCTGTTTCGGCGTTCCCGATTTCGAACTCCATTCTTCAACTCGTCGTAGACGGATTCATTTGGGGTTTGAGTTTCGGCCATTCGTTTCGAGTGGGCTAACCAGCGGAGCGGATTTCGCATCAGACTGTATTTCCTCTCTGAAGATCACCAGTTTCTGTCTATTTTTCTCATCTGAAGAGTTTTGTGTAGACATTGCAAATGAGGTCGATCAGCAACCCGAACATGTCCGGTGAAAAATCCTGGTGATGACGGCGATCCGCGTGAAATTGGAGCTCTTCACTTCATTTGCTCCACCATTTATCTTGTTTTCCGCTAGGGTTTCAAAAGCTCAACTTCGGCGCATCTGAGTTGTTTTTTAGTTACCGTATTTATCTGATCATGAATTGTTTTGACGAACGCTGAATTCTTCTCTGGAATCAAGGTGGATATCGATGCTGCATTCTTATCAAACCAGTCTCATTTCCGCTGCTGCTTTAGTCCATTCTTAACCACAACAGCTGATTGGACATGTGTTCGTATTCGGTCCTGCTGGCCTTCGAGTGTGCTTGGGACTTGGTTATGCACCGGCCTTTGTGTTAGAGATTCACAAAATTTCAATGCAGTTTCTTCGTTTCTTCGTCTTTGGTTTTCTTACGCTTAACTTGAATAAGTTTTCTCTTGGTGCACTATGCGGCAGTTTTCCTAGTGCGACACTTTGGTGCGCACCAGAGATCGATCCGTATTTCATTCAGCTTCACACATCAGGTTTGTGATCGGTACCTTACAGAGGTCTCTCTGCCTTACAATGGTATAGTCGATTACTTCTTGATTGAGTCCACATGACAGGCGTTGTTCCCCCCACATTTAGCCACGTGTTTGTTGCATAAATGTGCACTACTGCATTCACCGTCAGTAGTGCCCCGTTGTCGTTCATGGATCCGATTCCAGAGTGAACCAGTATCTTCTTCCATGTTTTGGAGTCCTTGTCGCAAAACCAGTCACACGGTAATTTGTAACATGCCAGATATAGCCGAATAAGTTGTGAAAAGTTAAGCTGGTACGTAAAAAGAGAAGCCAACACAAAATGGATAACAAGCGCCCCGGTTTTTGCGTTTGTGAGGCATGTCAGCAAGTGTTGCGACCATAAGTCGTCCTCTGTGTGACCCAAAAAACAAGGATGCCCCACGATCCAACTGATGTAACTCGTAAATTCGGTGTTTGTGGCCCTACGTGCTATTAGGACTTCTGAACTCCAGCTGATCCTCAGTCTGGCCAATAGCACGGAACAAACTGCAGATGGGCATATGCAGCAGTGGACTTACCCACCTCAGCTTTTGCGGTGCTTGGGGGTTTTGCCGATATTCCATGTCAAAAACACCTCAGTGGATTTCGTGGTTGCTCGGTATGTTTCCACCACACGCGTGATCCCCAGAAGACACCGTTTGTTTAAAACTGGATATCCTCAAGCCAAAACAATATCGCCCACCTATTTCATATCTCTTAACCAACCTTTTGGGGTTGCGTATACACCTCTGAAGAGTTATTTCCCTATGGTATCTTTTAACGTCTCTTCGACGGCAAAAGTGGATACAAACTGTGATAGTGCGTAGCCTTCTCGTACGTCACTCATGCTATTGAAGACGCCTGAAAGATAGCTATGTACGCCGACCTAGCATGAGGCACGCACGCTTCCTCGGCTTACAGTTCCAGAATGTCATGCGGTTGACTGAATCAAAGTGCTTCTTGACACAGCTAACCGAAGATGGTAGGCCGTCAATGGGTATGGTGAAGAAGTAACTACCGTATCTCACTCTTTGACTGTCGTGCTTTGCACTTTTAGTCTGCGCTTTCTTTATCAACCAATCTCTTACAATTAATCGCCCACGAAACAGCTGTTTATTGCGTGGCCTATGATGCCCATCGCATAGTCAGTGGGTCAGCCGATGCAACCATCCGTGTATGGAACGTCCGGACCAATGCGAACTGGTCTGTACAAACTTTACGTGGACACTCGGATGCGGTGCGCTGTCTCCAGTTGCTTCCCTTGGATGAAGACAGTGGCACATCATCCACATCGAGTCCTTCCAGTCCAGACTGTTGTTCTAGCCCCACCAGTCCAACGTTGCTAAGTATATGGCAACCCCCCGAGGCCCTTCTCATTTCTGGCAGTGCGGATACCACAATAAAACTTTGGCGGCTCTCGACCACCGTCAAGTGGTCACGTATTGCTTGCACTAGCACACTTCAAGGTCACACGGATGCCGTTCGCTGTTTGCAGGTGAGAGCTGGAGGTTGTTTTATGGCTGTTGCGTGTAAATGCTGAATTTCGTCGGTAGCTGAGTTAATCATGAATGGTTCCGTTGTTAATCCTTGCTACTCATCGATCTTCATGAACTATCTACTGATTACATGTCCGTATAATAGGTATGCGGTCACTTTGTGTTTTGTTCAGTAATGCGCACAGTGAACTAACACGTTGCGTTATCGATCCATGTACTTGCATCTGATAAGCCCTAACGGGAGCGAAGCACGCAGTTGACTGTTTTGGAGTAAACGAATCGTCAATTTTGCACTGCATTGGTCAGTGTTCTTGCCTAGTTATTGGTGTTTTTTCTAATGAAGCTACTTTGACCGTCTTGTTCGATGATAAGGTCAATCGGGCTGCGTCCACTCTGAATCCAGATTGTCTTTCATAAATACTGGGCCGTTATGCTAAAAAAAGGTTTGATTTCTCCATAAGTGTCTGTCTCACGTCTGATGTTCCGCCCACTAGGGTTTGACTGTGGCATCTCTGAAACTCCTAGGAGTAATATTCTCCTTCCATATTGCGTAAATCGAGTGGAAAGCGCTGAATACCTCTACTCCAGATTTATTCTTGGGAACCTTTCCGTTTGTCGATTGCGCAATTGCCCGTCAGAGCTCGTCTTCAACAGTGGATTATCAAAATCAATCAGTTAGGACGCTTGAGACTTTTGGACTTGGTCCTATCTTTCTTTAAACATTGAGTAGCGGGATCAAACTGGGCCCAGGCGGGAGCGGGCACGGCTGCTTTTTCGAGTGTGTGCATTCTGTGACTAAAACTTGTCTATAAGTTTGAGTTAAGTGTGACAAGCTTCTGAGAAAGGAACTCAAGTTCAGTGCTTTCCCGCTTTAATGTGGACCAAGCAAGATACGCGACTTGATGTGTCCCAAATAATTTTAGGTGCATGCATGCTTTCAGTTCATTTTGTGAGATGATTCTAGGCAATAGGCAGTTGCGAATTGAATTGTGGAATCGTATCATCCTTTTGCATCCTAAATGTAGCCAGTATCTGGAAACCCTTCTCCATTTGTTCCATACGCTGTCTTCTCCATTTTACTGTCGTCCGAAGTGTTTCAGATTTGCTTGGCTTATAGGCTATGCACACTTATTTGCACTGAAAACCGTTTAGACTACCATCGATTAGCCCCTCAGTAGCATGTAGTTCATCTTTTACTGTCATACAGACTAAAAAATGCCCAAAGACGTTTTACCAACGAAGGTCGAGAAGCTGAGCCGCGCGAGGCCTTTTGCCCTTATCGGGGTTCGTGGCATGGGCGCTTAAGGGTAGGGCGATCGATTTTTTATTGGCACTTGCAAACGGTTGACCTCAGAATTCCATATCCGCAGGCTGATCGTACACAGAATCACATACCCGGAGTGAGTGGTTGTTGTCTCAGGAAACAAGCACTCATAGTCAGGGGTTCATTGTGAAGCACACGGCATCATACAACTAAAGGGCGAGTGTGGCAGTATTACAATTTTCTGAATGTCCGCACAAATGAACCTTAGCATGAGTGTAACATTGCGAGAATTTGAGGCCACAGGTATTCAAAGAAAACTCCAGGGATACACACCGTTGAAACTCGACAGAGATAGCCAGAAAAGCGCAAGTGATGTGCACTCTGACCTCTTGTGGGTATGGAACAAAGGAGGTGGGTCTCAATGCATATGTTCCTTGGTTGGAGGGACAAGCTGTGTCTGGGTTTGGGAGTATTCTTGATGGGAAGAACCATAACATTTCTTTGGATACTAGCATAAGTTGTAATAAAAAGAACAAAAAACGTTCAGCTGTAACATCCATTCGGCGTTTGACTGCTATGCCATGCGAAGGAATCACAAGGTTCGAGATACTCCCAGGTTGCCAAAGTCTAGACGGGAACAGTCGAGACTACTTCACTGTTGAGCATTTATGGAACCCGTACAAAAAGCAATTGTAATCCTGGATTGTGACCCGTTTCTAATAACAGGAGCAGATGAAACTTGAAAAATAGACGAATAAGTGGGTAGGTTGACGATCTGATAATGGCGTTAGTTTGTGAAGGTTAACAGTGAAATAATGGGGGCTAGAGAAAACAATTCACAGCTTTGAAGCAATTGAGTACAGTTGCGTTTAGCAAGTCCCAGCGTGTTTATGAGGTAACGTGTTCGCAGGGATTACTGAAACACTCCGCTTCACCAGCTCTCCACACTATGTTTCTGATATCTGAAGTAGGTGTACTATCTTCGTTTCTTTTTTAAAAAAGTGGCTTCCTTAAAAATCTGACGTACGACGGCGCATGCCAGACATTTCCAGGCCAACTTCCAAGGTCGTTTTGGGAAGATTGATTGTCTTCCTGTATGCACTCCGTTCTTCCCTACTCACAGCCGCACAATTCTATTGGTCCAGACAGTATCTGAAGAGAGAAACGGGATGAACGAATGTGAGGGACAATAAAGCAGTCTGTGAGGCTGAGAAATTGATGAACACAATTAGTGAAGGGGAAGGCTAAGCACATGTACGCATGTGTGGCTACAGATGCTCGAGTACCACGGCGTGTTATTGATCTATTTATGTATTGTTAATAGTGAAGAACTTTCGAACTGTCCGTGTTCACACCGACTGAGTACTGCTCACGACTCATGGCTTACCCTATATAGCCATACTCGCAGCGCCAACCAATTCAACACCTGTTTTTTTGCTTAGGTGATCAACATGAACATCATGGTACACTGGTACTTGCGAACTCCATGTATGCGCTCACACAGACAGTGATTCAGTATCTGTATGCACTTTTCTGGTCTCCGATAACCAAACCTCAATGTCAAGCTACTCACTTTGCTACTTATTAGGAGTTGTTTTTTGCCAAGTCAAAGTGTGTGCTTGGCTGGCATACGAGAAGCCAATTATTCTGCCCATCTTTTATTCTCTCAGGCTGACCAGCAGAAAGTACTGAGTGGCTCATACGATTGTACCGTCCGAATGTGGGATTTGAAAACAAGCATGTTACGATGCACATTCCGGTTAGTTGTCCACCTCGTTTTATGTTTTCTCTTCGTTGAACTGTTTACTGACCGTTGGCTGTACTGACAAGTTCGTCCCATTCCACTCATCGCCATACTTGTTTTTGGGAAGTTCGCTTCAATGATACGAATCTTGGGAATCCTAGTTTTCACGCTACACCTACTGGTATGAAGTGACACATTATCACCACCGCGTAAAACAAGTAACAGTAATAGGATAACACTCTAGAGTCGTTGTCGTAAATCGTTTTATCGAGTAAATCTGATGCTGCTTTCATTTGACTCTTATTAGGTGAGCTGAAAGGTTCATTCAAGTACAGAACTCCTTCGCCGTAGGCTTTTGCTCGGTTGGTTGGTCTCGCAAAAGACCACTTTTTAGTTGGCCCCTTTGGATGGTCTCTTTTTGGGGACAGCTGATACGCGCCAGGCTTTCATATCGTTTTGGTTGTCACGATAAGAAATAATAAAACAGAAAAACGTGCCAAGCATCAAACAAAGCGACTGAAGAACTGCACCTGCTGTCAATTTCAGTATAGTCAGTCCAGAGTGTTGCCAACTGAGCTTTATTTTCACTCGGCATTTATGAGCTGCCCTGCATGCTAATCGGCATGCTCAACAATGAACCCGTTATCTGCATGTCCATGTTCCCTTGTTTTACTTTTCTCGAAAGCCAATGTGGTAAAAGAGCAGTTGTATTCGGCTTTACGACTATCGCGAAAACCAAGATTGCGTAC
>SJOL01001726.1:583573-616802 GCA_004794785.1 Opisthorchis felineus | reverse complement strand
TTGGGCAACCTGGCAGTATCCCAGCCCTCGTGCTTCCTTTGGGTTGCATGGCAGCTAAGCACCGAAAGGGTGCTACAGCTGAACGATTTTTTATACATAAAATTTTTCTATGTGGACGGGTCATACAGTGGTAGCAATAGTCTCTCTAATGCGTTTTGGTTTCAGAAGACTTGTTCTCGAAATCGAATTAACGACAAGCTAACAACTCAACAATTGATAACTTTGCCGAATAGTACAGGTGAGAATGATGAATTAAAGGCGATGAATTCATCACACGTGTAGCAGACCGCAACTATCCAAGCGGCAAGTCGATTATAATACTTGAAGTTTGAAGAATCCAGCCGATTGCTGTCTCCTTGGTTGTTATCTCCAGCAGTTGAACTCGTTATCGGCCATTCACCGACTGCCCTTCACGTTCCTGATTATCGATTATCACTTACTGTTTAAACTGACTGATCCGCTTATTTATTGTTGTCCAATTCCTGGAAACTGGACATCTACTGGGTCCATTGAATAGAAAATCTCTCGTCAGAGTGCAGTTGGTATCAACACCGACCTCCGTTCGGTTCAGTACGGCCACTGTCAGTCACTTCTTGTGAGTGACGCGTTTCCTCTCTTCAACTGTCCATCCATCTCGCCCCTATCCCCCAGAACTTCCATTTGTTTGTCAATAAACTGTCTACTGCTTCGTCAACGCGTGAACAGCGTTAGTTGAATTAGTAAGAGTTCGTTCTCATTCCTGAAAACCCGAACTCGACTGTCTCGGGCATCGGGAAGGCGTTTCGACCAGAAGAGGTACCTTACGGCTGTTTTATCCTGGTTGGGAATTATCAGCGAAGCGTATCTCACGTTGCGCCCGGAGGATTCGAACCCATGGCCTTCCGATCACCGGTTGAAGGTTATACCGTTCGGACACGAGAAGCTGTTCATCAGTGCAATTAACTCTCATTTTGACAAGCATTTTAAGGATGAAACTGTCCACGCCACATGCATTTATTGCACTGATCTTCGTGAGTGCGATAGGGTTGCGTTTGAGTGCATTCCAAACGCAGCTTTTCTCTTTGTCTTCTGTCCTGATGTTCTCGTGAGATTTTGCGGCTGGAGTATTGGTTCTTTTTTGAGGAAAAACGAGGATATCCTCAGGCACGGATCATGTTATCCGGCATGTCTTTTGCATATGCATAAAGGATCCGCCTCTTTGGAGGCTTTTTGTCAAATCGTCTGTCATCCGACCAGTCGCATGTTTCACTACTGATAGAGCGCAGTGAAGTTCAGGCTTTCACCCAGGTTTCGTTTGGAGTTGGTTCTGTTGAACAAAACCAACTTCAGGGGCGAGATGGCTCAGTGGTTAGAGCGCGAATTTACTGACCGGAAGGTCCGTGGTTCGAATCCGATCTCTGCATCTCGACTTCACCTGTCTAGGCTTGGGCAACCTGGCAGTATCCCAGCCCTCGTGCTTTCTTCGGGTGGAATGGCAGCTAAACACCGAAAGGGTGCTACAGCTGAACGAATTTTAAAAAACCAACTTCATTAGAGCTGCACACTTGCTCGTGAATCCCAAGACCATTCCAAAGTTCTCCCGCATCGGCCGATTAGTACTGGTCCAGTTAATCCGGGTAGAATCCTTATGTTAAAATTGTTCAACCACGCAGAGTACATATGGAAGTTGTCAGTGTTTAACCATCGGTGCCTCCGAAGCATTGGTCGGGTTTGGTGGGAACATCGGATTAGCAATGCTGAGGTATCTCAGATGGTTTTTGGAAATAGGATCTCTCCCATAATGGATGAATTACTCACGCTCCATGGGGTTTGCTTGTTAGGACATGTACCACGTATGGCAGAGGACCGTTTGCCTCGCAGAACTCTTTTCTCCCAGCCCTGTGCTGAGTGGAAGCGACCGAGAGGTGGACAATGTAGTACCTGACAACGAAGTATGAAAACGCTAACCGGTAAACTGAGTCAGGTCGACAACTGTTGCCGGATAGGAACCCCGGGACTCAACTCATCAATCGTTAATGACACTGGCAGAAATGACCCAATCGCGCAGTCAATGACGCTCGTGCATCAAAGCTATCGTCTTCAATGCGTAGCTACCCAGTTCTCCAACTAACTGAACATTACATCGCCTCCAAGGCCTGGTTGTATGCCCCAAACTCCCCCACTTTCCGGTGATTGAACCTGTAGCAGCTGGAGCCAATGTACCCATGGTACATAGATTATGGCTGATAAATTGAAATTGAATTGACTTTTCTAAGCTCTTACCAACCACTGTTTCCTAAATCCTTGATGCAAACAGGTCATTCAGACGTCTATGAAAGTGACCGATTGCACGCCACTACTCAAATCTGCCGCTTCGTGTCCAGCAGTCATCTTTAGTGGAGCATTTTTTGTTCGAGCCATTAAGCGAATTGGTCAAAAAGGTGCTCTTGCGTGCATTCTTAGTATTTTGTCGATAGAAGTTTGCTGCATTTCTGAAACTTGAATACAAGATCAAAGTATAGCAAATTAGCCTACGGGACCCTCACTATGGGATGCCACTAGATTGCGAGATTCAGATGGTACTTTAAGTGCTGCACGTGGTTGTATTGAGTGAGTACAGCTTTCGAGCTGAGGCCCCCTTTTTGAGTGGGCTTTGTGCTGTGCGTCTTTCCGATCCCATAAGGACTCACAACGGTGGAAATACTAACCACTATTTGTTTGTACTTTCTCCGCATGCACCAAACAACTGTAGCTTTGATTCAGTGAGGAACGCGTCTTATCGAGAGATAACTAACACCTTATCCACATCGAATACCCTTCGTTGTTTTCTTGTCCATGCATTGGGGTCAACCACTGCCAGTATTAGCGAGCTTGATTAATTGTGAATCCACTTGATCACTCCAGTTAGCTTGATTTGTATCCCTAGCATCGTCATCCCTAGCCATCATCATAACTTTGGTTACAGGCATAGTGTTTCCCTTGTCATGTTTTCTACTGCGTCGCCCGTCTGTTTCAACTAGCTCAGTGGTTAAGGCGCGAAATTACTGTCCGGGAGATCGGTGGTTTGGATCCATCTCCGATTGTTCCCGTCTAGGCTCGCGTAGCATGGCAGCTAGGTACCGAAAGGGTTTTACAGCTGGACGGTTGTTTTTTTAATATCTCAACATTGGCGGGCAAATTGTCCTATAGTGTTTTGTAGCATTATCCTCATTCAAGACACATTGAGGTGGGTGGGTTGCATCTGGAACTTTATTAATTTCAGTGTGTTCCGAGGTGTTCTGTACTCGACGAACTAGTTACGCGCCCTGAAGGAACAAAATCTACCGATCGGCTCGTCCAAAATGGATGATGGTGTGTGGTTAGGGTCCTTCCCATTAGCAACCGCAACCGATACCCCATTCGCGATACTCGGCACACGGACTCTTTTCAACGATTTATGATATTGGTTGCCTTTGTTCGACCTTCATGGTCCCCGGGGACACCTATATTGCAAGACAAATTGAGTTCTTTCGGTAAGGGCGAAGCTTTTTACGCGTATTTGCCACCCTTATTCCACAGATCACTTGGATTCATTGCCCTGGAATCCTGGCTATCTGATGAAGCCTAATTAGGGCGAATTCGGCCCAACATTAGTTGTGGTCTCGACTGTTCACTCGCTAACTTTTCCTACTTCGTCAGAACCACCAGTGGGTTTAACGTTTGTCTTTCCAAACAACAATAAGCACACAACACGTGTACGCCAATGTTCAGTAAATGATTAACCCCTGATGACGACTTTTCAAGACTCACGCTTCGGTAACTGATAGTCCTCCAGACCCCCTGATGGGCAGTTTCTTTTCTCGGTGTATTTCACCATTTAGTTGAAAGGTAGGGTTATGAGTACTGTCCACCACTGCATGTGAATTCGCTATTCGAGTCACTTTTGGACCGTACCCTGAACTCTTGTTACCAGTCCGTCTTGTTTACTTCTCGCCTTCCGCCTCATTTTTTGTAGTGGTCATACAGCGGGAGTTATTTGTCTGACTTATGACGAAAACTTGCTCTACTCAGGTTCACTGGACAACACAGTGCGAGTAAGTTCCGATCTGTTTATTCCCTTGTCTTCACTTTATTCGCCACTAGCTTGAGTTGTTTAACACTAGAACTCCGAAGAAAATGCACTCAAACTATTCTTCCCCCTCCTGAGCGCAGCAGGATATCCAAATAAACTAAACACATTCTGAAAGCGCGTGAAGAGCTCAGATGGATTGTGTGCATACTTTTGTTAAACTCTTCAAAATAGCGAATAACATCCAGGCCCAAACCCACTCACCTAAACACAAAATGAGGTTTTTTGACCTTACCATCTGAAGTGTCTCAAAAAAACCATCACAGGCTCATCATTTGACAGCGCTATTTTCTCTCTGCGTACGCAATCGAAATCACACTTTTGGCACATAATATCAAGAGTTTTAGGATTGTAAACAATCGGCCACATTTCATATGATTCACCTTATCACAATGGAACATAAATCAACTGGTTTCAAAAGGCCCGCGCCTTTACCGAGCTATTAATTCCAAAATCGTTTTGAAGCACCGAACCCAGACCTTACCATGCTATTAAACGCGAGTCATTGGTTTATACGACGATTCCTGAATTGATTGCTCCCGTGAAACTGACTCACTGATGATTGAATAATACATCGGTGCGAACAGGTGTTGATATGGCAAATAATGAAGTTACTGTGGAAACTTAAAGCAATATGCACATGCCTAATTTAACCGGCTTCCTCAACATAAGGATGACGAACCAAGGATGCGACTTCGGGGACATCAGTTGCTCAGTAGCCAAACTCATCTTGCCGAAGTAAACAGCTCGACATCCCGCAGGTAGGAATAGATGGATCCACTGGCCTACAAACGATGTGTGTATTTGTATCGTTGAACGAAAACTGTTGCTTCATCGGGAAAAATTGATCTTTTGGCATTACCCTGTGGGACCTGTGTACGACAGTGGTCACTCCACAGAAAGTGAACAGTGACACTTCTCGCAAAACAAAATCGTTCAGCTACGACATTTTTTTGGTGCATAGCTATCACTACCCGAAGGAAGCACGCGAGGTTACTGAAGCCTAGACAGGAGCAGTCGATTTGCCGGGGTTAGGTTCGGACCACAGTTCGATCTATTGGAAGAAGTGAGTTCACTCCTTAATTAGTAAACTATCCCAAGCTCTGCTCCCTGAAAGACCAACGCGAATGTCGTAGTCCGATGAAGGCTACCGTAGCACACTGCTTCATCGATGAGCAGTGTGTTAGTGGTGAGAAGAATAAAGACGAAGAGGGATGTCTTGACAGTTTATGCGAAACCGTGATGCTTCGGAATAGATGCACTTGGACTGTTTGCAGCATACTACGCCAGTGCTGTTCACTTGTGCAGTAAGGCTGATGGGAACTTGGAGGCTGCACCCACCTTATGAGTCCTAGTAGGACGTAACAGGCCGGGCTTTTCAGCAGCCGCGTAAGTAGTGTTGGGTTAAGAATATCGTTTAACTGAAATTTGAAGCGGCCTCTGTACAGCACATTCGGTTGAAGGTTACAATAAGTGTGTGATTCAGCTGATTTCCTGATGATTCTCCCAAGTCAATTTGCAACTGAGTGTGTAACTCCGCTAATGTATAATATGGTGGTCAAGTAGAAAATATGCTTGACAGAAACTCTGGGACTTCGCCTACCCGATGAGCCCCAAGGGGAACGAAACCGGTAGTGGGCTGTCGGATAGTTTTCATCAACATGGTTAATAGTGTTGGGTCAAGAGAAGTACTTCAAGTCTCCTCAGACCTTGGAGACGGAAACTCGTGGACCTCTCCTGAAATTCACACTCCATGGTCGCACTTCATTGTGCAAAGACTAGAGATGCTACCTCGATCCAGATCATTCTCCTAGAAGCCCGTGTCGCAGATACTGGTCCTCGTACATTAACGAAATGACACTTTTGGGTCATCCGTCGATTAATTCCAGTTGCTACAGAACAGAGGTGATTCGGATAAGAAAAGGAAGACGCCAACTTTATTGTCTGTATTTTCACTTCCCTTTCGATGCTGCAATAAAGTGTCAAGTCTAGAAGTTGAAGCGTCCGTTTACTTCTAGATTTCACTCAGATGACTGAACTACGTAAACTGGTGCAGCATTTTCCGAATAAATATAACGGTTTTACTGGTTAACACTGGATGCTTGTGCGTACCAGAATCGGTTTGCTCAGGACCTAATGTGTTGCAGCTTGAAAACCCATCTCCAGCGGTTCCCGTGTGATACAAACCAAGGCCACACATTTTTCAACCTTTTTTCCTCTTGCAGCTCTCAATTTCAGGGTTCTTTCCCCCTACTTTCTTCAACCCCGCTTCATTCCGCAGGTCTGGTGCTTATCCTCCGAAGCATGTCTTTTCATACTCTACCGATCGGTCCTTTCATCCAGTTCCACACAGTTCTGGCTTACCCCGGTGTCCAGTCTCCATTTGGATCGGCTACGTGGTCGACTACTCATCGCACACCATGACGGTATCATTTTAACGTGGCCCCTGCCCTCCCACTCCCAACTAGTTGACGCTTACGCACAAGCTGTGAACGAGGAGCGTGCCTCGTTCCCCTGGCAACCCGTGGCGGTCTATCTCACCGAGCATTTTGACACCAGTGGGGTCTGTTCCGGCACGGTTGTCCGGTGTATCGATGGCGATACTTGGCACATTGTATGTGGATCAGATGACAAAACATTGAAGGTCAGTTAGTTATTTTTTCCGGTGCCTCATTAGCCTTTGTGGTGAAACAGTTCATCGCTGTTTTATGCCTGTCCCTTGGTGCGCAAAGAAATGTTCAACGTGACACCTTGTATGTTCTAGTGAAGAATTCTTGATTCCACATCACTTTTAACTACAACATGTGACATTTCTACCACGGAAGATAACTACTTAATTCCTGTTCATCAGCCATCACCCAAGAGATACATTTGTCGCCCAAGGTCTTGACTCAAATTGTGCATTGCTCACTCCTATTGGAGGTTATCTGGTTTCTGGATGGTGGCCCTGTCACATCCCTGCCCTGTTCAAACACGCACAACCGAATCTGCTATACGTTCAATGTTCTTTCTACTGCTGACTGCAATGCTCTTGGAAAGAACCAAGAAAAACACCAATCTGGAACGTCCTGTGTCGCAAAATATACGCGAGGGCAAATCAGTCGGGAAACCAATCAGTCATGGGAATGGAGTACAGTCATTTGGTGTAGCAGCTTGTCCAATCATTAATAAATATGGTATATGTATCGACTGACTGGTCGATGATGAGCCTGCTCCGGGTATGCATGACAAATTGGATTTTGGCCCTAGCTGGGAAACCAGTGCGGGTCAACGCGAGATTCCTTTTAAGGCCTTTTCAGATTCCATTGCGATTCCCGTTTTGTCGAAACTTACGACCGTTCCTGGGTATCCATTATTTTCTCAAATAGAAACCACACCAACCTATTCGAATGAAGTCCTCTGATGAAAAGGTGGGCTTCAAACGATGTGTTCTTTATGGTTCAGCTGATGTTCTAAAGCTCATATGCCCGCTAATCCCTACTGATTTTGACCTTCATTGGCCAATAGTATCTAGAGCAGGATTCCGTATCGGCTTCCTCGTCTCTCGGTGGGAGGCCAGGCTGCTCGTATCGGTTTCACAATGTCGAATGGAAGTACACTTCTTCACGCTGCGCACAGAATCGTCACACTAAAATGTCTTTCTTTCGCGCATGATTCATCTGGAGACAAGTTACAAAAAAGAAATCGTATCTGTCAGGGTTCGCGGTTAACTGTCGATGTTTCCAGCGTCACGTCGTTAGTTTGATTTCCACACTTGCCAGTTTGTGAATGGAACATAGTGTGGATCTCCATGCCTATAATCTGTCATCAGATCACTACGAATGATTAGCCCAAATGGAATCGGGACCAGGACCATGAATTGATTGATTGGCGGTGTCAGTAGGAGGATGTATTCAGTATGAAATTAAATTAAATTAATTAAATTAAATTAAATTAACTAGCTAGCCAGCTAGTAGCTGTTCCTATCCCATACCACACTGACCCTTTACTCTCACAACAGCCAATCCGTTATGAAACATGGTCCAGTGAACATGGTTAATACTCCCACACTAGTGCGACCTTGACGGAAACAAGGGACGTGGGACAAATGACCTATTACTTATGATGGATGTATGCAGCCATATAATCGTATTCGAAGGTCTTTAGGTGAAGGACATCTTGTACATATTACCGCACTAAACTTACGAAAAAGCGCCTTACTGTCTCAGGATTGTGCGACGCCAGTGCGGAGATCGAGGGTCAACAACCGAATGCAGATCAGCGGTGACGTCTGCTGGTTGTTGATCAGATTGCACTTGACCTATTCGCTGTGCTTGGCAATTAGCTTTCACTTTGTCAGTTGCTTTTATTACAGGAAAGCCGCCGTTTCTGGTATTTGAACGAGATAGATTCACCCGTACTCCACCAAGTTCTAGGAGTCAAGCCACTGTAAGCCAATGTATTGTGACTCATCTACCGCCCACGGAGAACAAAGTCCTTCAGAATGCGGATTTCGATGTACATCATAGAGTACCGCAACATTGTATTCACTCGTGTCTTACCAATCACAATGTGAATACCTCTCACGAAAATCGAACTGGCACATCGAAAAGGGAAGCACGGTTCGAATTACAATAAATGCTAATCTGTGCGGTTAGCTAGTTACAAGACAGCATATGCCGACTGGGTTAGGTTTGGCCTTGGAGACCCCGCTGTGATCCAGAGCCCGCCAATTATTCTGTGTGCTTTTTTGGCATTCGCCTGACTGACAGCGCCTAGCATTCTTTACTCTTTTGGGTTATGAATTCCTGGACGGCATGGATGCGGAATACAGGCAACGCCACAGTAAAAAAATGACCAACCCATCCTTATCTGACTGTGAGCGGCTTGCTGTATTGATCCTTGTTGACCACGGAATTATTCTGACTTCGAACTGGCCTGACGACAAAGTAGTCTGATGATATTTTCTTCAAGAAACACTACTCACAAAGTTGATGAGGTGCAAATGAGTGTATTTCGCGAGCCGTCTGCTGATATTTGGACCCTCGCTAAATTGGCCCGCTTTGACTTACCCACAACTTGCCGCCAGTAATTTGTCGGTCACCGACGAATGTGATGAGACTAACTACTTCGAGATATGCAAGCATCAGAATGTTGAAAGGTAACCAGAACCCACCTGCATTCGTTGCAGTTTTATGGTGGGTTGCACTTATACTTCTTTTCCTAACGGAATTCCGTAGCGTCTGTTTCGTCTGCCCGACAGAGAGGGGAGAGAGAGAGAGGTTCGAACCCGATAACTGATGCCGTCGAATTCCCACGAGCAAATTCTTAGCGCAAATAACCTGGGTGCAGAATAAATCATCCGGACTTTGAAAAGACTGAACTGCTTGAAGGAAATTGCAGACCATTCGTTGTTTGTCCGAAATTCGTTGCGGGCGCGTTTGCATTCGTCACCATTATAATCACAATCGTTGACTGCAGTGTAGCAATAATAAATACTGGAGCTTAACTGCCTTAGGGGCATGAGGAAAGAGAGCCAAAGTAAAGAGTGGGAACCTGGTGCTCTAAAGGAAACGACCCAGAATAAGGTGCCTACGATTTTCGATAGCATTGAGATTTCTCACTGGAATAAACTCAGCATTTCCAAGTAAGGCGGCGGCAACAGGGTTGACCAAATATTCTTCGCAAACCTCACCGGACATAAGCGACATCGACAGGCGAAATTTAGCTAGGCAGTCCGGCTGGGAAATGAAGGCATACGCGCTATTCGGGTCGGTTGTTCGCCATGTCCTGTAAGGTTTCCAGCTATGTGTAAGCAGGATCATGTGTGCGCCCATCCAGGAAGGCCGAAGATCCCACAGCACAGTCTAAATACAGCCGCCCCCGATACACGTCGCCGTATCGTGGCCTGTCTCCCACGGACCTTTCGCGAACAACTGCTTGGAACAGAAAAGCGGTTTATCGGGTTGGTGATCGTTGGGAATGCGTAGTGCATGTTCCAACCACCTCAACCCGGTAATTTAAGCCTGATACTCTAACGGTTTCGATTGGTTACCAAGTTCCCGCTTACGCATCACCTCATTACGCTCGAGGTAGCTAAGTCTCCCTAGGCTATGCCAACACCAGTGATCAAAAGTATGAAAGTTTCGCAACCATAAATAAAGACCGATCTTATAGTCGCCTTATATATGTAACCCTCTGGTCTCAGTGAACTTCGTTCGTAGATTACGTAACTTGGCGAACGCTGCGTTAAAAGAGATTAGTTCATTTGTCTCACGTTTTTTTATGTCACCGTGTCCTAATTCATAACCGCCTTCACTGTGTTGTGGCTTCCCCGGGGAATACAGCTGGTTTTCCCGCTACCTAAGTAGTAGCACACTATTCAGTCGTTAAAAAAACTGAAAAAAGGCTACGAAGGCTCCGGGAATTCCGCAGAAGAAAGGCCTTCACGCATATGGAGACAACTTCTCGGACTGTCTATGGAGGAGTCTTGCGTCTTGCGTAGATTACTGTGTTTCTCTCTCAAGAAGGGGCAGGTCCCAATTCCTCTGTTCATCGAAGCGTTAGCTCCTGGCCAACGCAAGCTTCTGAATCCACAGTTGCACCATTTTCCACACCGCTATCGCTGATCTTAGTGTGTTGAGGAGTTATCAACAACGCAAACTGAACGGGATGTTCTCCACACTGATGATTTTTCTGCATTCTTTGGATTTGGCCATTTCATGCAGGAGGTCACTCAGGGTTTTCAGTGTATGTTACCATCCGGTTGAGTATAGTTCTCAATATTGGCTCCTTGTTGTCCACTTTTGTCGATTGATCTAGCTACTTGGATTGCTTGCCGAACTCGCAATCATTTTCGTTCAACGAGATGAAACCTAGAACAGTCTTCTATTTGTCGAAGGGTATTGTACATGAGAGCGAGTGGTACATGTCAAGTTGGGTCCAATTTCACACATTACCTTGTTTCCAACACCCATCGTTATTCTTTCTGAGCTCCTCCGACCTACTTTTCGTCTAGTGTGAACAGCAGCTGTCCCACCGAAACTGCGCGCAGTTTCTTTTTACCATATCGTCTAAATGTAGTATAGTTCGTCTGTCACTTTCTTTCCGCTGCGTACCGAGTGTGACGGATGCATTGGAATGAATCTCCACAGTTCACCGGTCTTTTGTTCTCTCTCTCTCTCTCTCTCTCCGTCATCACGGTATTTTCCCACATTCATTGAGGAGGCTGTAGGTAAAACGGGATTGTTCCGGTTTTGCAAGCTTTTCGGTTTCTCCGTTACCTCCCAGTTAACACTATCCTATCTCCCTCTCTGTCTGTCTGTCTGTGTGCTTTTGTTTCGAACGGATCTAACTTTGGGTGCATTTACCTGCTATTCAATTATTCAATTTTTCTACTCAATGTTGCTAATTGCTTTTTCCGCTGTTCTCGATTTGGATTTTTATTTCATTACCAGTGCTAGCTTCTTGAATTCACCATATTTTGCACTGAAGAACTACATCTTCTTTTGGAGAAATACATTCACTGATTTTAAAGTTAACTTGATGTTGACCGGTGATTCAACTGATTCTCTCGGTTGTGCTATTCTTGAACTGAAATTCAGTAAAAGAATATCGCAAATGGGAGATTCGAGTGGGATTCGGTTGAATCGCCCGTTAACGTCAAGTTGACATCAGCTGTATTTTTCTAATTGCGTACAATTTGGTGTTCACGTAGAACATAAGGTTGACGGGATCTCGGCGACTGCACGTGCCTGCACGTACCCACGAAGGACGAACCCGAAGGGTTTTCAGCAACCTTGAGTGGTCACTTGCCCTACATTCTTTGTTCGTTTGATTTGCTAAATCAGATGAACCGTATAGTACAGTCAACCCCTATAAAGACCATCCTCAAGCAGTGACCGTTCGTTAGTTCTGCAATGTCTTATTCAGTATAGGTGGAAAAAACCGCCCAATCTTGCGGTAACTGCCCACGTTGCAAAATTGCCCGTCAGTTATCGTTGGCCAATTTGAGTAACCTCAGTTCACTCCAATAGTAACTGTGCCCCTTCCTCCTGACCTGAAAGGGACGGGGGATTGTGTAAAGTACAACGGAGACTCAGCAATTCCCACTCTGTAGTAACGTGTTTTGGAAGTCATTTGCCGTTTTCCTTCTCCGGAGAGGTCTTCGAACATCTCAAAATGGCCGGTCGTGCCCCACGGAAACCCCTCGGGAGGAAGACTACCACGGAGCCTCTGTCTAGAAGGTCTATTTCACTGCCTTGTGGCTATGCTGTTCTTGCCAGAGTGAAAGAAAGAAAGCTGGTATCATAACCCGGCCCATTGGTTCTTCGTTTGAAGAAGTTGACTAAGATCCGATTCCAAACTAACATCATCGCGAATATTAACTAGCTCCGGTGGACTGGAAAAATGTGACTGTTCTCACTAGTCGTGAGAGCGAAGCCCTAAATCCCTCAAGCTGCCTTGGAAATCGCAATTGAGTGTACATAGACTGGAAGTGCATTCTCAAACCAAAGGCCAAATATTACTGAAAATTACTGAGTAGTGCGGCGTTCCCAAGAAACCCTATCCTCACTGTACATCCATGACTGCGCAGAGATGCGTAACATACATTCGCCAATATATTCTTGGGATCGGCTTGGCAATTGACCAGCTTACTTACATTCGCCTACTTGCTGAGGTAAGTTTGCTGTCTTCTCCTATCACCGCTCGGCTGATGCGTCATCCCGAGGACGACAATATCGATAGTCGTATGATTATTGGAATACCGCCAGATCGTTCCTTACCCCTTTAGGAGTGTGCTAATGGGCAGCTCTCAGGAACACCAGTACAGTATATTATACTCGAGAGTATGTGGATATGCGCTGATGCCTAAAGGAAATGATGAATAACGCCGACACTTTGCTGATTACCGAGTATTTGGTGCCCTTGTTCATTGTATGCCATCATGTTTAGGCCGAATGCTGCCTGGCTGCTCTTATTTCTTCGGGTCGGCCTCTGCCCCAAGGGCTTATAAATAGCGTCACTTTCGTCTTTTGAGGTCACCATCCACAATAGTCCAGCACTTCCACCACTTCTGACCGACAAAATCCTCTTGGACAACAGCCTTTCATGAGGATGTATGCCCTCTGAAAAAAAGGCCATTATTTACCTGTCACTGTAGATAGGAGGATGGGGAGAGGGAAGGAGGAAAGAAGCTACATTCCTTACAGCGTTTAGGGCTCTGTAGAAAATTTTACACTCACTTGCAGCACAGTGAACCCCCCAAAGACTTCCCAAAACCAACAGACCACCCCCTTCCCGTTGGATCCACATTAACTCCGTCAGTCACGGTTTAGTGTGCAGTCTCCCCGAGGAGAAATCCCTCTTCAGGGGAGGCAGTAAGTCCTTTCGTCGTTGTGGTCTCCTGCGAGTGTGTACCATACTTCTATGCTCAACACTGTCTGGTTCGTTTGTGGTGAAAATTCAATTGTGAGTTTTACGTCCAGTTGACAAAGTCCACCAAAACAGCCTAGAGTTCTCACTGATTTTGAGTTTAAAGGCGATTGTCCCAATGCACCAAGCGATATACCTCCTCATTCTATTACATTTGGGCAGGGCAGTCTCTTTCGAATTGAAAAACTTCCTATGACACTCGGTGTGCTATAGGGTAGTAGGTTTTGGTCTGTGCCCCAGTGGCGACGAAACCGGATGGCGGCTTGTTCAATGGGTTTCGCACCTTTTACAGCTCACGGCACCACAAAGAACGGGTCTCTTGTATGCTGTTTGTTGATCACTTGCTCGCGACGCACACAGAGGTCAAGATACAGAGAGCACCATGGGTGTTTTGTTTGTGTGCTGTGTACACATGGGTATCGATCAGTTTTGTAAACGTTTTGTTTGTATTCTAAAGTGCACTATTGATGACATAGTGACTAGTACTCCGATGAAACGGTGAGAACATTGATATGATCGTTGGCTTGTTCGCTGAGCTGGGCAAGTTGATTGCAATCAAATTGCCCAGCTCAGCGAACAAGCCAACGACCATCTACGCCACCTGAGCCACCAACATTTTCCTCTATAGAGAACATTGATAGCAGTTTGTTGCATCTCTTTTTCTAAGGTGCTCATTTTTTTGGATGTCCATACATCCATGACTTGTTTGTCGGTTGGGTGACATCTGATCTGTTCTCTGGGCTTGACGCTAAGTGACTGAGCGATTTATCCTTAAGTTCTGTCGTCCGTAATAACCTGTTTCAGAAAAAAAATTTCGTTTCGGCTCCCTGACAATTCGCGCGAGCATCATTTATCAGTTCAGTCTGTTCTCAAAAAGAAGGCATTTCAGACTCATGGATCACAGCAATGGTAACTTTGTGAACAGGGCCTTTTTACACTCCCACTGCATCTATCACCTGTATTTTCTGGTCGAGTTTTGGGTCTCCTCACAACTAGTGAGGTTAACCAGGGGTGTCCCACCCCTGCGCTTTTGTTCAATTTTGTCATGGACACCACCATGGATTGTAAGATAATAAGATAATCGTTCAGCTGTAACACCCTTTCGGTGCCTAGCTGCCATGCCACCCGAAGGAAGCACGAGGGCTGGGATACTGCCAGGTTGCCCAAGCCTAGACAGGGGAAGTCGAGATGCAGAGGTCTGGCTCGAACCACGGACCTTCCGGTCTTTTAATTCGCGCTCTGACCACTGAGCCATCTCGCCCCCATGGAGTGTACTCTTCAAGGGACCGTGAATCTGGATGTCGAAATCATGTCCGGAGAAAGGGTGGTAGATTTAGAGTATGCGGTTGACAATATTATGCGTTTGCACAAAATACTCTGAAGAGAATATCGAAAGTGGCTCCTTTTTTCGGAACACAATTTGCTGCTTCCAAGTGCAGAGTCTTACTCCAGGACTTTCCAATCCCATGTACCCTTTTGAAACTCCAGAATGAGGAGCTTGAATTTGTCCATAGATTCAGTTATCTTGGAAGTTGCATAAGCCACGTTTGCACCATGACAGATGAAATCAGTGCGCGAAAATCAAGGTACGAGCATTCTTTGTCAAATTGTGTCACCTTTGCCGTCAGAAACGGACATCAATGAGGTTGAAGGGCCTTGTCATTCCTAGTTCATGGCTGTGAAACTTGGCCCCTCCGATCTGAAGACCTCGAGTGTCCTCAGTTATTTGATCACCGCTGTAGTGTAGAGGCGTTAACTGGCTGCAGCATGTAAGTAGTGAAACAGTCCGTCGGATTCACTTAAGCACCAGATGAGGTTGAGTTGGTTTGGGGTATGCACCATCTACTGAAGGAAGCTTCGTTTTTCACTCCACAATATTGTTGGCGAAAAGTTCACCGAGGATAATCATGAAGTGTTAGCGTCAACCGAAAACGGCTGCTGTCAAGTCGACCACTGTGGGATCTTCACGCGTTCCTAGGTGGAATCCACATGATTCTTCTTGGTCGTGGTTGGAAACCCTACAGAACTCGGCATGTAGTCAATCCCAGTAGCGAGCCGGATTGCTTAGCTAACGCTCGTCTGTTATTGTGTGCTTTGCTTGTATTGGATGAGGTTCGCAGAAGACGTTAGGTCAATCATGCTGTAGCGTCTTGCTCCAAGATGATGCCGGGGTGTGATTATCTCAGTGTTCTCTGAAGGACGAGATGACTCAGTGGTTAGAGTGCGAATTTGCTGACCGGAAGGTCCGTGGTTCGAACCCGACCTCCGCCTTTCAACTTCCCCTGTCTAGGTTTGGGCAACCTGGCAGTATCTCAGCCCTCGTGCTTCCTTCGGGTGGCATGGCAGCTAGGCACCGAAAAGGTGTTACAGCTGAACGATTATCTTATTATTATCTCCGTGTTCTCTGAAGGTCTTGACACCTCACTCTTGGACATTTTCTCCAGGGACACAAGACTTTTAACACACCGCTCCAGTTACTTTCCCCCTTTAACGGACCTTCGGCCTCCATTTTTGCATGGCATTTAAGCACCATTTTCCAATACATTTGTATTACTGTTTGTGATGATGATGACGACTCACACGTAAGCTTTCAAGTATTCACCCCCTAAAATCACTTATTTACCTGATCAACCAGTTTCTCCTAGTTTCTTTCGTACCAGAACATTGTTAGGAATGCACATTTATTTTTTTGGTTTATTTTTTTGGTTCAACCCCACGTGACCCGTAAACATTGCTAGACCAACGTATATATCAGGTTATGCACACGCACTCACGTGAGCCACGTAGGCAGTGACTTGAACAATCTTCTATGGCAGATTTATACGTGCTTTTCTGAGCAGTTTTTTTTGTAAAGTGTGATTGTGTGTCTCTGAGTTTAATGCTACAGCTGTGGAAATTGGGTGTCTACAAAAGTGTCCGCTGTGTGTCTCATTGATGCACATAGGCTTTCCCAAGGTAGCGTGGACAAGGATGTTTGCATTGAAATCCAAATATCGATTTCATCACAACATCACCGTATCCTTGAGCTAACCATAAGCTTGGTCAAGTGGTTCTACCCTAGCGAAGGAAATGGAACCGATCCAGCAGTTGTCATACATCATTTGCCTTCAAAGCCTATCGGAACCTTAGCTATCTTCAAGACGGTGCTGGAGAAAGACGAGCCATCACTCACCGCTGCTCAGCCGATGACGTTCGACTACTCATGGCTGATGACTTCACGTTGTACTACTGTCGGTTCTTTCCTAAAACTACCCCTTGGGAACCATCACTTTTTCCTACTTGTTATTCCCTTTTGGTACATGCTTCCTAGCTACGCACCTTGCTGCAATGTGCATTTCACTTGCACTCTACAGTAGAAAAACTTGATGGATTGTGCTATGGATGCCCCGTTTCCGAGTTAGCGATGTTACTGACGTCTCACGAATAGAAAGGACCAAAACGCCATGTGGAAGACCCTGACGGAGATCATCAAACGCCAGAGGGGGGGTTGGAGTGATCCCCCTTCTAAAATGCCCGCCCTTCCTCCACTGCTTGCTCTCCAAAGTGTGTCTGCTAACGGCTATCACGAGCACCAGCTTCTTTCTTTCTTTCATGTGTCTTGACTGAATTTTTGGTGGTTTTGGCGCATATCCCGGAGTGTCTTAGGAGGCCAGGTCCTTTTTCCTTCCTCTCTTTATCGCTCTAGATTGTACACCGCTCAATTCACTGTCTGCTATGAAGTTGAATGGTGCTGAGAATATTCTGATGTTAGGGTTTGATCATTAGCCTTATTTCTCCCTCTTACGAATGTTCCTTTGTCAGCCTTCATACACATATTATGTGAAATTCCTATACAACTCCCCTCTGTTCTACCAGTGTGGGCAGTTCAAATTCGGAGCAGAGTGAAGCAACTCGATTTGCTGATTAGTGATGTACCCGATGCCGGTCTGATTACACATAGCTGTCTGTGTCTAACCACCGTGATCACTAACAGTGGTTGCAACAGATGGAGCAATCGACTTTCTGATGTTTGACAACCTCTCTAATTCCACGGAGCTCGCTTGTATTTTTGAAACACTGGTGAATACGTATTTTGACAGAAGGCATGTTTGAAAGAATTAAATCAGTCCAGAAACTACTCTTATTTCCATACGAATTAAGTTTTGACTCAACCGAATCCAACTGAATCATTCGTTTATGATGGTGTTACGTCCAAATCAGTCTGCTGTAAAAATTCTCGGTAATGGATGCTTACATTGGAAGACATAACGACTTTTTTGTTCTTTCTTCAATAATCAACGTTCACTAATCTCTAGGGCTCGATTAGGAGAACCGATTACCCCATTGATCAACGTTAACGAAGACGACCCATCAACCGCGGTAGGGTTGGTGTTGTGGCAGGGAGGGTTTTTATGTGACACCCAAATCTAATCTGGTGTGGAATACATCACCAGTCGGTACATGGTTCGGTTGTTTGTACGGGGTGTTGATCCAGTTCTTGTTGATCTGTTAGATGGTAGTGATTAGCTGATTATTAAATGATTGGCTTGCGAATGTTTTGCCATCAACGCAATCGTCAAACCCAATGAACAGACCAGCAACCGGTAAGTACATTCGGGCTACCAATATTTCAACACACAGCCTCTTCCGAATTTGGATTGTCTATTTAGCGAGATATAATAATATAGATGACAAAGTCGCTTTATAAGAGCCTCGCGCACCATATTACAATAAATAATACATTATCAGTAGGGGAACGATTGATTTTCCAAAAGACTGAAGTTCATATACGTCGTCCTTGAGTTAACTAGATCTGCTTGCGGTGCTGGAGGCCGGTTTTCACTATTTTTTTTCCGGCTTGTACAGCAAGGGTTTGCCGGGTGGGATAGGAATTGAATGAACGAAACTTATCGAACGGATTCGCACCCACCGACAGCTGTTTGCCCAGTGAACGGTGAACAAACTGAAAAGCGTCCCGAACGTTGACTTATGGTTAGGTTTCGCACAGGGTTTGGCGACTGTGTTGTAACCATGACCTTTCATCGGTTGTAAAGCGATGATGTTTGTGGTCTGAACAATCCCAATCCATTCATTTTCTGTCGAAAAACCATCACATTCGGTACTCACAAGAAAGTAGACCGATTCCGGTAGACTTTGATGTGACCCTTACGAATTCATCACTTTGCGGATGATTAGTCAACTGAATAGGGGATGAACACCCAAGTTGCCACTCGTAAACAACGAGCACATTTGTCTAGTTTCCACCACAGCTTGCGGACTATTACATAATATTCAGTATTCATCAATTCTGTGTCGTCCCATTTTCTAACTTTTTACTGGCCATACTGTCCGAATGACCCCTTCCCCAATTGGAGTCCTTTCATTCTTGAAAAATGAGTGAGATCAGGGAAGCAGACAGTATGCATCGTTCGCACAGGAAGACGGAACGAGTGGTGGCAACTCTACCTAGTAGTGTGCCCCTAACGTCTTCACTATCCTTCGCGAAGATGACACAACGAGGCTGTAAGACCTGAAAATACCTACTGCATTCGAGTACTACGATGGGTTATCAGTGTAACCTCTCGTTCCCTGTAGCCCAGCTGTCCTGTTGTCGGTGACAAAGGTCGTCGCTGCTGATTAGTAGTTTAGTCAAAGTGTCATCCAGAAAAACACAGGAGCTCTGTTCTTGAACACTAGAAAGTCGGCCTCGTCGCTTTTTTATTTTGAATTCCAGCACTTTTTCCTTTTCGATTTAGTGTCAGCCGGCTTACTCTTCCCCAAAACCGAGCCTCTGTATGCCGTCTGAGTTTCATTTGAAATTTTTGATTCATTGACGCTGTGTAACAACCGGGTGCTGGAAATGATATAGTAAAACGGTTTTGCTCAGATCTACGCACCAGACTGACTCTTCGGTTCGTTAGCTGAAACGGGACAAAATCACTTCATATTCGATCAGCATCGGAATAGCTGGTTGCCATCCTTTTGGCTTTGGAACATATATATTAACTCATCTATCCCACGCGGTTTTCGCTGTTATCGCGTTTCGGATCACTGCTTATTCCAACTCAGCCTGTTACACCGCCTGGTTATGCCTTTAGCTGTTAGTTATTTTAGACCCAAATCCTTCGCGTTTGGCATAGCGATTTGATTGTTCCCACAATTTTAGGTTTTGCGGACTGACCTGTAATCCAGTGTTGTGAGGAAGGCCGTTGATTGCGGGTATGATCTCCAGGTAGCTCAGTGGTAAAGGCGCGAAGTTACTGACCGCGAGGTCCGAGGCTCGAACCCAACCTTTGCATCTCGACTGCTCCTGTCTAGACTTGGGTAACCTGGCACTATCTCAGCCTCCGTGCTTCTTTTTGGTGACACGGCAGCTGTGTGCCAAAAGGGTGTTATTGCTGAATACACTCATCTGCAAACAAATTTGGTTTTGCGAGAGACTCACCCGTAAACGGTGTTACAGTAAGCTGTTCACCCACTGCCTAGCTCACTACAACTTCGATCCATAAGTACCAATGGGACAAAACCACAAACAATCAGTGGTTCTGAAACCAGTAAAAGAACTGCACAATAGATTTTCAACTCATCATAACGTGGGAATCGGCAGGATTCAAAGCATGCTCTTAAGGAACAACTTTCATTGTGGAGAACGAACTGTTCGAATAATGTCGAGCTGTTTGCAATTCCTCCTCACGAGCGTTTTCATACCATCACCGACGAAATATAAACAAAAAGGAAATAAATCGTCACTGACTGCAAGGTTTTAAGCATAATGGGCCGTAATGTCATCGGATTGCGCAAGAGATCCATGTGGATTTACGCAAAAACCTGTAGTTCAGCGTGAGCAATTTAATGGCAATATCCGTATATGATGATAGGTAAAACTTGTCTGATGCTGTGACCTGCCTCCTCTCCATAGCATCTTTGTAAGCATGGCATGTTTAGAAGTGGCCTTTTCGTTAATAGCATCTTTCGAAGTTACATAAAATGGTCAAGAGGGTTACTGTGTTTTTACCGCGATCTCCTTGCACTGAACTGGTACATTTGAGCTGTCTCCACAGACTTGGTAGGCGTATTTGTGTCACTTTCCTTTTTGTACTTCAAAGTTGTTCGTCCATTCTTATCTCTTCCTTTATCTGTTCGTTCCAGGTCTGGCGTGCTGACAACGATCAGCTTGTCAATGTACTACAAGGACATGAAGATGGAATCACATGTGTCCTCGTGACTTCTTCCGTTTTGATCTCTGGCTCGTATGACAAAAGCGTACTTCTATATGATTTTGATATCACGTGATCGAGACATTTGAACTTTTTTATTACGGGTTTCCGACAGATGCCCCTCCCCCCTCGCATCGCCGAATTCCCTATTGCACCTGGCCCTTAGCACTTTCCGTTGTTCTTTTTTTCTGGTTTGCGCGTCTTTCCGTCTTGCCCCTGACTTCATATTAGCTATGTATTTTTGTTTTCTTACCTATGAGACGAACTTCCGATCAACGTGCTTAGACCTCCGAGGATCGCTTCTCGACCGCTGCCATTTGTATACTTATTTTTGGATGTCCTCTGCTGTGCACTTTTTGGTTTGTGCCATTGTACTTAATAGGGAATATCTGGGTTCATTGCTTGTTTTCATTCCAACCTCGTTTGATTTGATTAGCTGTTCACCAACTGATCCATTCAGCTAGGCCTGATTAAGCGATGACCTATTGGTAAATCGCTTGTCCCGGAAAACAAGCGTAAGGTGGTTGACGTGCCAAATCCTGGTTGCAGCTGGCTCACAACGGCCCGGCCATTGCACGACCAGCTCCGTCTTACGGTCGTCCTGCATTGGCGAGCCCATCGATCGATCAATAGGGCTTACTTGCCTCCGCGACCTACTATGGCAAGCCATCGACACTGGACCTGTGAGACCTGGTCTTATGGCATTTGCACTTTCATACAGATTACGGGTGTCTAGCGCTGCATTATAAGACTGCAGTATGCACGTGGTTTTTGTGGGAGGCGTCACTCCTCTCACTTTTTATGGAGTGTGGCAAAACCCGTTGGATGTTGCTCTGCTCAACGGCAAGTGAAATTGATCGTAAACAGTTCCTACTGCATCTTATCAGAGTGAAGGATGTTTTCGCTCCTAACGCTTTCTCTTATCAGGAGACGAGAAGCTGGTTGTGTTAGCATGTGTGTGGGGACAATAACAACATTAGCACATGGTATGCTTATGATGTTGTTTTTATCAAAATTCCATATGGCACGTTCGAGTAACCTCATTTTGTTTCTAGGTGACCAAGTTCAAGCTCCGGTTTCATTCAGTAGTTTGGGGAGTCTGCTGAGAGTGCACATAATTCGCTTATACTGTTAATAGGCTTCCAGAGTCTCGTTTGTTTGCAGGAGTTATGTTCAATCAGGCCATACTGACTGCGTGTACTTTTTTCCAAGAGTTTTGGTGTTAACTAGTGTATGCTATAAAATCTTCTTGGGGGGTTTGAAGAAAAAATATAGCTGAACTGATCTGCATGAACCCACAGAGTCTTGGTATCATAACGACAACTTACGTGAATGAACAGGTCGGTGAAACGAGTTCAAAGTATGTTTGAAGTGAATTTTACCGCATCGGATGTGACAATCGGTAAACCAGTTCTTCGTTTCTATCCCGGATACTGGATTGTCAGGCTGTCTTGTATTCACATACGAGGATGCGCCAATTCCCGGCATAATAACTGGCCCTGTGGATTGCTACAACAGGCGCTTCGGTATCAGGGACGGACTGAACAGGGTAATCGTGGATGTGTGGTGGAGTTGCTGGTGGACCGAATACATAGTTTGCACACTGGCATAAACGTTAATGTTGGTTTTGTCGTGCAACCTAATTATCTTTACAATATCGTGTACATACAGTTGGCAACGCACTGATTTTAGTAAAACAATAGGATTAAACAGACGCAGTGGAAACTGCGGTTGAGATGTCGTACGGTCCTTGAGCCTTGTGATTCATACGACCTTGAAGGCAGTTGAACCTGCATTTTCAACTGAGATTTTCCCCTATAAGTGAAGCCGCTGTATACTGAAAAAAAAACGAGAATCAGTGTGCAGCTATGTTCTTATTGAGGATTATCAACAGTGCGCATGTCACAAAAATCCAGGGAGTTTCGAACTCATGACCCCTGACTATTAGTTTGACCACTTAACCTTTCGGCCACGAGCGGCTGATCAGCAGTGATTAACTCCATCTGAGAAGTCGTTCCTCGAGGAGCCAGTCAACACGTGTGACCGCGTGATGTGGATCCCGTGATTGAAGGATGAGCGGCGCTATATCCTATCTAAGTTCGAGTTAATCACACTGCTGATCAACCACTTGTGGCCGAACGGTTAAGTGTTCAAACTACTGGTCAGGAGGTCGCGGGTTCGAGACTCTCCGGAGTTTCGTGAGATGCGCACTGCTGATGATTCCCAATAAGGATGAAACAGATGTACAGTGCTTCTCGGCTCTTCAGCATGAATTGACTTCACTTACACGACGTAATCTCCACGAAGGTTCACTTGTCTTGTGGATTATTCTTCCTGAGTTTCTTACAGATTGTTGGAAGTGTGAGGAGATTTTCGACGAAAGCTTAATTACTGCAAATTAATCATATTTGTGATCGTGCACCAACGGCTGAACAGTCCAGGTGCATTCTTGTGAGTAGTGCATGCGAAAATGATCTTTTTTAGTGATTAGCATGAAGGACAATGAACCTTTTTTACACGTAGTCCGGATTGGTCTCGCCCAATAAGCACGCAACGTGGTGTTTTAGAAGTTCCGTGTATACCAGAACATTGTTGCTAAAACATATCCGGTGAATAGCTGCTTTAATTACCGGATGTTGAAAATGTGAAGGTTGTAAGTTGAACGTGAAAGGGAAAGCGCACGAAGATCATCGATGGTACGTGTCATGCACGGAGCTTGTACCACTTTACAACATGAGATTTTACTTGTCGTATGCGATGGATTGTGGGTCTTTCATGACCTTCAGCACATTCTATTTTTGAATACCTTCGAATTTCCGGTTCTTGTTTTCAAAGCTCAGTTCCTCTTCCCCGTTGTTGTTGCATCCAGCTTGCTAAAATGTAATAGCTGCAGTTCATTTTCTTGATGGGACATGCTACTCATAAGGTTGCTGAAAACTACGACACCCATGACCAGTTTCGCTCTTCTTCGGTTTCATCAGATAGGAACAGTCCAGTCAGCAGTTCCCGTCAACCTTATTTCTTACTTAAACACGGGTCTGCTTCTTTGCATCACATTCAGTTGAAAAACATCACGGACGAGAGATTCAGTATGGTATCTCGTAACATCAATGAAGTTTGCAAGTGAATTTCTTCAAGCATATGAGAACTTCGTTTTTAGCCATTGCAAGGTTGTACATGGATTTTGCGATTAGAACAGATCATTTCGTCAATGTACCGTCATTGTCCTATAAAAATAGTGAGTTACGAAGGCATGCTCGTGTTTTCCTTCCAACCACATAGGTCGTTTCATTCAGTTCCAAAAGGCAGCAATTCCTTGTATGAAGTGGCTTTCTGCGAGTATTTGGACCTTCACCTCAATGGTTATTGATCTATTCTTAGTTTTGAACTATGCCTTACTCCTGAAAATGGCACTCGCAAACTTTCGGTCATTCTGTTCTGCTTCGCTAGGACATGCAAGCTTGATTTTTTCCCCTAGGGTGGTTATCAGTAAAACCATTATACAGTGATGGCACGGGGGCGAGGTGGCTTAGTGGTTAGACCGCGAATTTACTGAGCGGAAGGTCCGCGGTTCGAACCCGACCTCCGCCTTTCGACTTCTCCTGTCTAGGCTTGGGCAACCTGGCAGTATCCCAGCCCCCGTGCTTCCTTCGGGTGACATGACAGTTAGGCACCGAAAGGGTTCTACAGCTGAATGAATGATGGCACGGATTCAACAAATCACGTGGGCTGCATTCAGCCACAAACCGACTCTCTAGAAACTATACAGACGCAATCCAAATAGGAGGAAATTACCAGCCGACCGCGTGCTACTAATGTTTCCTTGATCCTTCACGAAACGCTCGCGCTCCGATTGCCATGCTCGGCGAACAAACCCACAACATTCCCTTGAAGAGGGACATTATAAACGAGCGATTCGTCTGCGATTTAGGTGAGTCTCCCATGAAAACCAAATCGGTATGCAGATGGATGTATTTGTCGAAACTCACAACTCGTTATGTCATGGCCTGTTTTGGATCATTAGAAATCTATTCATTTCACCTTGCCTCGCGGGTGAAATGAGGTCAAGGTCACATTTGAAAGTGTCAAAAATTCGCATGTTTGTTTTGTGTACTACAGTAGAGTTAGCATGTTTTCTGTCAGAAGATTTCTCTGGTATGGAGAAGTTGGCTTGTAAAGCAGATTATCTGCAAGGTTATTGATAAATGTAAATTTCCAGCGTAAAGCACGCAAGACTCCTAATCAATGCTTTCTTATTCCTGATGTTGTTGAGAGGAATTACAGCACGGTCAACCTAGCTCATCCTCATTTCTGCAATTGAAAAGGTAGGAAGCACATTAACATTGACACGACCACAAATGCGACTGAATCATACTAGCTGCGCACCCATTACACCGATATATCTAAGGCGAAAACACTCTTGGTCATATTCAAGGAAAGGCTGAGAGTTGGTCAACCTACTTGTGCAGTTCCAACTACAGTTCTTCCTCTGTAGCGACCGTGTGCTATTTGGGTTCAAGCAGAACATAAAGTTGACGGAAACTCGGGGACTGCGTCTACATGATGAGCCCCAAGAAGGGCGAAATCGGTCGTGGGCTGTCGGAGGTTTTTCAGCAACCTTGTGAGTAGTTTCCCTTGTAAAATCTGTTCTACCGTTTTTTTGTTTGTTCGGACCATTTCGGCCCAATTCGATTGGGTGCTAACCAAAATATGTTGGTGATGGGGTAAATTCCATACTAATGCGCATTTCAGTTTCAAATTTGATTGTTGGTGTTCTCCTGATTATTGCTCTTTGTTGGTCAGATACTTTTGAACAATGAACCACAGTTTGTGCCTTAGATGTTAGTTGATACCAGGTCACATCCACAACTAGATGAAAACCTTATACGGTTACTAATTTTGGCGGTAAAGGAAGGAGAACAGTTCGAGGACTAAAACGTATGCGCTATCGGAAGTGGGGATCGTTATACAGTCCACAAAATATGCGTCTACATAATTCTCGGAGTAATCAAATTTTTTTCTCCTTCTGAACTATAAGCAACTGATAACCAGAAAAATAGCATCTTTCGAAACTCATGGTTTTGATGGGGATAAACTTTACGGCCTTGGAAATCACTGTCAGCGGTTGTTCGTAGTCTCATTGCATTTTTGGCCCTCTAGATGAAGATATTGTGTTATGCTTACTCACAAACAAACGCGCGCAATCTCATAGCTTCAAATATAAAGTGCTTGCTCCCGCCCAAAGCACGATGGTGCTTTACAACGGACCACGTTAGACTTGAGGCTAGGCAGACTGGCCCTAGGGTACATGAACACTGTCTACACTGCTTGTACTCGGGAGCTGAGACGATAACCAGCTCCAGTACGCCACATATATGTGACAGGCGTGTGACCTTGTGCCAAGAAAGAATTCCCTTATAATTTCTAAAGCACCCGACGGGCAACCTAAGTGGCTGAAGCACCACGCGATAGCATTAGCAGAGGCAGTCGCCATCCGACACCATGTCCGGATTCATTGCTCTTAAAAGTGCTGTGTGCATGCAGTGGACCTACCGTTGTCAAGCACATCTTCACATACATGACTGTACGGCGTTGGACACACTCAACCCGGTGACACAGACATATTCAGCTCATGCCGTTGATGAATTGGACATTGGGGTTTAGTAATCGGTAATCCATACCTCTGTCCTGTACTTTTACATAGCCTGCTTTGTATACAGTTCGGTTACAATGCGACGACACCATCTGTGTGGGATAAGTTAACCCAAGAATTCAATCCGGTAGCAAGCTCTACCCTCAGTTTGCCGCCAAAAACGTGGGATTCATATATCACATGAAACACAGGAGTAGAAACAGTCCTCCGCAACTTGAAATATACAGCTAGCTGATTATTCACACAGAATTCACTTAGTGTTTGCCAATACTTTTTTTCCATAAATGTGGTGATTCCTCTTGTTCACCCTGTTATTGAGAAGTCATATTCTTCAATAGAACATACTACGATCTTATCCGCTTCCTTGAGTTTCTCACGCTCGGTTGCCTCGTAGGGTCTTTCAGCGTTTCCACATTACACATTTCCTGATCATTTCTTCAGTCGACACAGCGCGCTATTCAGTTCTCATATTCAGGTTAACCAACTCTTTGTGCATCTTTGTACCACAAATTCCCCCCACCCCTGATTATGCCGGCCAGTGATGATAAAGGATTTCGGATTTGTGTCAATCAAACAAAGCAAATGTCTGCAGAATCTGACAGACCCCCTAAAGTTTAGTTCTCTAGGCTGCTGCAAATATTTTGGGTAAAGTGGCTTGGAAAAATGTCTCCCCTACGTTACCACTTGAAGTATACATATATTCCATCGTTCAGTGGTCTAAAGCATTCATGCAAAGTGAAAAATTCCATAAGAATAGTGACTTAACAAGTTTTTTTATTATTTGCTTTAGTCATCTTGTGCACTTACATTAATTGTGGTGACTGTGATCATGTGTACGCACCTTTGGGGCATGCACACACCTATCGATTTTGTCATTTTGCTAGATCATAGGCCAAGACGGCAAGTTCTGTAGGACGGACATGTTGCACCGTTGTCCATAGGGCATACGAAGCCACCGACGCGTGTGGTGTGTAGTAAGTGCTTAAGGATAGTGCTTCGGGTTTCTGATGCGGGATAGAGAGAGAACGACCTCAAAACTGTCATTGCAGTAGAATCCTTTTGCGGAAGCTTTCAGTGGTCGGCTGGGTGGCTAGACAGGCAATATTACAAGCCAGAGCATTTCGGGAGTGTACCGTACTTTCGACTTAACAGCTGCATCCGTGCGGCCTGATGCTTGGCTGAAAAGATGATTCGCTTGTGTTACTGGATTTGAGTGAGTAGTTAGAATTGAACGATAATACTACATCTGTGGTTCGGCGGAACGACACTTCAAAACATAAATTTCTCCGGACAAAAATAAGTCTCTTCATAGAGTTTTTACTGAATCTAGTTTGTGATCATGGGTATCCCGTGACTTTATTCTTATCGATACCTCGATGGCAGTCAAGCCGATAATTTCCAATATCTAACAAGAACTGCACGTGGAGCATCCACCCACGGACAATCACGAGATGGTAGTTTGCTAATTCACGCGCAGACTGGATCCGATAGCTGGTCATTTACTCCATAACCCTTCTTTAGTAAAAGAATATGGGAGCAGTGCCGTGTCCGATAATGTACACTTTTAAATTTCGTATCTTCGGACACATCGTATGCCTCGACTAACCAACTCAGGAAGGTTACTACGCGCTTTCTGGCCTCACTGTGTGAATCCTTGTTCACATAAAGCCATATCGTAATACACCAGTTGGCCATGGGAATTCAGAATGTGCTGTGGTTTTCTGCGCAATGAAGCCTGGCTATTCTACCGTACGTATGTAGCTCGGATGCATGGATAACCCCACAAGCTCAACTACTGAAAGGATCCGATAGGTCTTGAATGCACTAGCTGTTGTCTTCAACATTGTCCTTACAGGATCTCTATTCCCAACCGTAGTTCACATTCACTCGTTCATCCGGATTTCATTAGCCGACGACTTATCGTCCGTTATGATATATTCCGACTATCAAACTTTCCATTGTCGATTCTGCACTTCTAACATTCCACTACCACACCAGTCACTGCCGCCAACACCGATATGTTTGAACGATTGTTTCAAAAAGGCGTGGAAACCGTTGGTACCCCCAGGGAGATGATCAGATTACGTATAAATGTGCCAAGTGCGTGTGTATGACCTGCCTTCATTTAGTGTTGAGCCTTGTTGTGAAACCAAACGGTCTTGAGAGTACATCTGTCAACTGGAAGACAATCACTACCACTAGTTGCGGGCTTAGCTGATGCGGCAGATGGCGGTGCAGTCTCCGTAACTTTATTGTAGGTGTTACGATTTTTTTTGAGGATACAGACCATGACTACCCTGGACTCAGGAAAATCTCTTTATTCACCGCTATCTAAAACAGTAAAATTTCCTTTCCTGTTTTTTTTCACTCAGGCGGGAATAATGACGGCATCTGAAGTGGTCTTTTCAGCCCACAGCTTATCACGACGATTCTGAATCATCGTTCCATCTTTTCACAAACCGTTTCGATGACACCCGTCTTTTTTGGTCACTTGATCGAATCGGCTGAAGTGGGGTTGTTGCCCGCTTCGAAAAGCTTTTTCTGTATCTCCTGGGCAATCCACCAGCTCATTCTGTCGCTCATCAGGCTCTTGATAAACCTCCATTTGCGGTATCCGCCTGCGCCACGGTGGGCGCTAGCTGTTGGTGCGGTTTTCCTGGCAGCAATACGATCCCGCTTACGTTGACAACTCCCTTTGGTCTAGTCTGAGGGCTTGGAAAGACAGCTGAGAGCACAGCTGCTTCCATTCTCTTCTGTTTTTAACCTTACAAATCTTTCTCTTTGGTTTAAATATACGTTTCCAGGAGCTTTCTATTCATATCGGAGGAAAATTCTTGAGTTGAAGTCGTTGAACGTGACTGTTCGGCCTGGAGACGTGCAAAATCGTGAGAAGCAGCGAACTGACAACCGAGTCCACACAGTGGCATGATCAAAGTCAAGTTGCGCATCCCAGAACGAGTCCTTCCATAGCTAATTGACGGTCACGTGATCCACCCGCTTCCCTGACTAGCTTGTGGTGGGTGGCATCTAAGTAACTGGGTGTGAACGATTTTAATGAGACTTGTGCTGGTCAGGAACAGACTATATTTAACACAAGTGAAGAATCCGCTCCTCATTACCCGTACAGTGAGCATCGACTATGAATCTGTCACCCAAATGTGCTTCATCGGGGCTTGGTCGGCAACTTGGGCAGTCACATCACCGGTTATGATGGATACAGTTGATGAATGCCGGTTGAAGAATGGAGACAGGACGCATTTTTGGGTCGGTGAGCTAGGAGCGGCAACGGCGAATGATAATTTCTTGTCGATCGGGCCGATGAGAAAGTTTGGTTGAGGTATGCTATCCTCAGCCTTTGACTTAAAAGTTTGATCCACAAAGCAACGGGTAGCATGTCCCAGCTGGGCGACCCTCACCCAAGCGAATGTTCAGAGACAAAGACTTGTCAAACATTCTTGGCCTGTCTCCTTGACTTCTGGGATAGGGAAGGTGATGAAACCGTTGATGAACTAGTTGATCGATCGTCTCAGAACTTTTACCCGAATTTTGGCAAGCATTCTTGAACAAAGCACCTAATGAGGCTTTTTATCGCTGGCCACCAGAACCATTCTTGAATGCACTGCTTGTCGCGGGTCCTCCCGGAATGACCCTCATGGGCCTAGACTAAATTTCCGGAATGTATTTATCCCGCATAAAGGAGTCATGGACAAAAGGTCTGTGACACAAAATAAAGTAAGATCGGGAATCGTCACCCATTCTGAAGAAAACAGTGCAGTTGTTGGAGTTGTGGTTATGTATGATGAGCCTGATGAGCCCCAAGAAGGGCGAAACCGGTCGTGGGCTGTCGAAGAGTTTTCAGCAACCTTGTGAGTAGTTTCCTTCATGAAAATATACTGCGATATCTTGAATATCGTACCAACTGAAACATGAGGCGGCCTGTGTGCAGCACATTCAGTTGAAGAACATCATAAACGAGAGACTCACTTGAGTCTCCCGTGAAAACCAAATTGATTTGCAAATGAGTGTATGTATGATTTACTTCTTACAGATTCTTCTTTTTGGATGCAGAACACAGATTAAAAATCTTGTGATTCTAAGTCTTCCGTAACATCCACTTTTCTGGCGAAAGGCGCGAAAGTTCATCGGCTGTTTGGTTCTCCTCAACAGGTCTGGTTGATTCTTATAGTTCTAACCCTTGACCCTCAAATGAGCAACGTATTAAGTGCAGCATGATATGCACAGAGCACAGACAGAATGAAAAGCTCCCTACTTTTACACACCCTACAAAGGTTGGGGCCTCTTTTCCTTCAGTGGACTGACGAATTCCGATTGGTCTACGCTTGTGCTGTGCATAATCAGTGGTTTTTCCACATTCATGCTATGTTTGAAAAGAGAGAGCTCACAGATTGATGTATGAAGCAGCCTTAGGAACAGAAGCTTGGTGATTTTCATGAAATGGTACCACTTGTGGGGTAGGCAGACGTGGTACCTTGTCTCATCTCAAAAAATGCTCATTGACACACGTCTCTCCAGTCAAACTCAATACTTTTTGCGGGCTCTTTTAACGAACCCGCTGTTGTTGCAAAACCTGGCTGGTGTGGTAGGTTAAGGATACGCATCTCGAGAAAATATTACACATGAAAGTTAAGTTGGTACTTTGGAGCTGTACTCTGTGCACGTGGTCTGTTGCTATTGGCAGATATTGTGTAGTTCAGTGCATCCAAACTGCCCTTCTTCCTGTGTCTACCCGCGTGTAACTTGGTACGACGGTCCTCAGGCATACAACGGAAGACAGTAGGCCAAACGGAGAATGAAGCTGGTTGTTGGTCTGTTTGCCGAGCTTGGCAGTTGGATTGCAAACGTTTCATCACCAGTCGAGGTTAAATCATCAATGCTGGGTTGAAGACGTCACTGACAATGCACTGACGATGTCACCTCGATTGGTGATGAAACGTTTGCAATCCAACTGCCAAGCTCGGCGAACAGACCAACAACCAAGCAGTGCACTCGCGCTACCTATATTCCACAGCATTGCCAGGGAATGAATCGTATAAATTTGCCAGGCATCTGACACACGTGTATCTATTCGGTGAGACCTGGTGCTGGGACGGACTATAAGGTTTTAGAAAAGTACAGAACGACTTGCGGTCTTCCTTAAAAAGGTCTTCCCAAACATTCAATTCTTAAAATTCACGTGCTTCGGTGAGTTTTAAGAATAGCACACCAGCCGTGGGAAGTACAAATTGTTCAAAGACGACCTGCTGATTTGGAGTTTCTGGATCACTACAACTGCAAACAGATTCGTTTTTCTTTCGAAGTATCACCTTCGAGTGGATCTACTTAGAACAGGTGATGGGCTTGGATAAACCTTTCGGAACTTTTCACTTTAGAGCAGTTGTCACCACTGCTTGTTCCGCCACTGCAATAGACCGTGATTGCGCGAATGAATTATGCTTGTCTCAAATATATCCAGAGTACTTTACACGCGATCCGGCAGGGAGATAGGTTGAACCTATTCGGCCACTAATCCACTGGACATGAATTATTCAAAGCGAATACTCCTGAAAGCCTCACTGAACTACGCACCAAAAGTGACGGCCTGTTAGAATCTGGAATATGCTATGCAACTACAGGGGAATTGGAGTATAATGGAGGTTAGACAGCAATAAATCCATATTTTCAGGAAGCCACTTGCGTGTAACTGTCGAATTTACAACTTGATGTTTGGAGTATCCCGGTATAAACGTGTTCTCAGTTGAGTGTCCGTTATATGATGGCTATAGGAGATTGCAAATCCAGCAGTTACTCGTAAAAAATGTGATTAGCCGAATAACTAAGGTTTAGTACAAGAGTGGGCTGTTCGATCAACGCAATGATCCCGTTAGTTAAGAACAGTGCTTGTGTTGTATTATTATTGTATTATTATTGAATTGTTGCTAAGTCCCTCGTAGGTAATGATATCTGGCGAAGTGATAATGCTTTCCAGAGGATGTACAACCGTCGAGTGAGCTGGACAGGTAGCGCAGTTCCTCCACATCAGTAGCATCGATACAGTCTGAGCACATCGAAGATGGTGTGCTCACTCTGAAAGACAGGTTTGGCCGAACACTGTCGTTATTGTCTTCTTTAATGTCAATACCCTTTTCGAAGATAGTTTTGACAACTCTTCGGCAAGTAGTGTTACATGTGTACGTCGAGCAGATATACCTGTGAGCATGACATCCTTGAGATCTTGATTGTCGACAATTGAATATTGATCAAAACGAAAGTGGAGATGAAAATTCCCATGGGTTATCCAGTCCCGTGCGCTACTTTGACGGAACTTTTGAACGCTGTGATCTACCAGCTCCCACGGCATTTTCAGCGTTTCCTTCCAGAAACTGCAGTTCCATTTATACACTCATCTGCATACCAATTTGGTTTTGACGGAAGACTCACCTGGAATCCAGCTGAATCTCTCGTTTATGATGTTCTGAAGTTCCACTGATTACAAATGTCACTGCCGTTCATCACCCAGGACATAACTCAGTAAACCCAGCTTTTACTCTCTGCTGGCCGTAGTTTCTATAGAAGTAACTAAGAGTGTTACTTGCAGGCAACTAATGGAAGACATTCCCTATCCACCTACGGATCGACAGAAAGTCGAACCATGTAGACATATTTAGAGGTATTTGTGGGACTGGTCATTTCAAACATTCTTTGACCACACCGCAGGCTGTTGTATAAAAACCAAGTAACATCAGCCCAATTCAAAAACAGAATAGCTTACTGGACAAGCAGCGTAAGGAACTTGCGAGGCAAACACATGCCGAAGACAACACGAGGCCGCCCGTGATCGGCCGTACATAGATATCAGGACACAAGAGTTGGTGTAGTGCA
>SJOL01001726.1:511262-578274 GCA_004794785.1 Opisthorchis felineus | reverse complement strand
CTCCATTAAAAAGTTCAAACCCCCTCCCCACCCCACCAACAACCAAGAGTATTTTGAAACGGCCAGGTTGTTTTTTTTTCCTTTCACCGTTTGAAAAGCTACTCCCGAAATCGCTCATATACTTTGTGCATTTTTACGTAAACGAAATAAAACCAATTTCGTCCCGTAACCACTGAAAAAGTGAGTGACCGTTCTGACTAACAAATTTTCCTCGACCAAAACCCGTTAGACACAGTGAATCAGCAATACGAAAACGGGATTAAGCTACAGGTTGAATACCAGTCGGATAAGTTTATCTGCAGAGCACAATGAATTTGTGCTCTGTCAAAACCCTTAGGTGAAACACACTCACTAATTTGCAATTTATACTAATGTTTACGAGTGGCTCAAGTGGAGGATAGCATAAACGAGAGATTCAGTCCAGTCTCCGTTTAACATTGACTTAGTTTGTAAATGTGTGTATTTCACCAGTTGCGTACAGTTTGGTGTACAGGTAAAACATAAGATGGACGGAAACTTGGATTCTCTGCCTATCTGCTACGAATCATGAAAACAGTAATGGGCTGTCAAAGAGTTTTCAACAGCCTTTCGCACATGGTTTGTGCGTCACTAACTGTTTGCTTTCCTGGGGTCATACATCATTCATTGTTTTATCATCTTGGGGTTCATGCGTCGTGTCTGTTCTGACGTAAGGCACTGCATTTTTTCCAAGAATCTTCATGTTGGGGTAAAATCAGTGAATCTGATGTTTTGTTTGAAATTTTCAGGTTTAGTTTATCCCAGCGGGTCCAGGTCTACTGAAGACGGTAATTTATTAGGTCACAGAGGATCAAATAAGATCTCTTTAATTTTGTTTTTATTCAAAAAAAGCCTTAATTTTCATAAAACTGCGCATAGATTGAAAGAGTTGAGTAGCTGAAATATAGTATGATAAAGTAAAGCACAAAAATGAGAACCGAGCTCTTCAATGAGAGACTGAACGCTACGGTGTTAGAGCATACGGAACCAGATGAAGATTTCTACGATAACGTTTTTGGTTTTCCAAAGGAACGCATGTCCAAATACTTTCCACAAACTAGAAAGCGATAGAGCACGCCCGGAAAGTTCTGTCTCAAATTAGCTGTCACACGAAGAAGTTATTCCAACAGATATTTATTCTACCAGCGTTTTTTTGCACTTCATAAATCAGGATGCGGTTGTCTCTCAAAAGCAATCCACAAAGCCTCATGTCTTGGCTGAAAGTCGTCAGGTCTATATAGCGGGATAGGTCGAGTGTCCTTCCAGTTTACAAACGTGGCGTGGTCAGCCATCGGTAGCACTTAAGTCTATGACTTACAGCAAATGCACTGAAACAGTAGACTATTTGCAACTAGTCAGATTTGTGGCATATTTTAGACTTCCTTGATGCTAGTGTCTGGCTGTTCTTCTGTGCTCGACATCAACGGATGCAAATACCTACCTAAACTGGTATTCGGAACTGTTTCCAGAGAGAAATACTGAACTTTTTGAGGCCTTGGGTGCATCATGGACTCATCAGTAGCCACACCAATATCGCTGGACGATTTTTACTCAGGTGGTATTGACATCATCGTTTCACTAATATCCCCTATTATTCAGGTCATTGTAGTGTCCAGGTATAACATAAGGTTGACGGAAACTTGGGGACTGTGCCCACCTGATGAAGCCCAAGTAGGGAGAAACCGCTCGTGGACTGTCGAATAGTTTTCAGCAACCTTATTAGTAGTGTGTTACGTCTAAACAACGACATTTCTGATGTACTTAGGAAGTATCTTCACGAGTGCATACAGGTACGTCCGTCGGTGTGGATGCCAATGTACCTGATGGGGTAACACTTGAGGGAAATGCCAACTGACCCTAGGTCGTGTGACACAAACCATCTCTCATGGGCACACAAGTATTGCAAAGTGTTCACTGTCCAGACAGTTGAGCTCCCATCCCACGGAACAGCTAGTCGTCCTTTTAGATTGTCCATTATGGTGCACTTATCGCTATTCTTTTTTTCAGGACTAATCACTTTCTCCCTCCCACTCTCGGTGTAACAGCCGTCCCCAAGTTTAAAATTGCTAGTGTTTTACCCGATGGTTTTGTTCATGAAGGGCAGGTGGTTTCAACTGTGATGCCAAGTAGTAGTGGCCTCACTGACCTCCGACTTGAAAAAATGTGGCTTCGTGTGTCACTAAGACGGATCTCATCGGATCCAAAACTTCTAACGCTCATGAAGCCTTTCGTCCCAGTTGGAAAGTGGTAGAGGCGGTATGTTGATCACCACCCTGGTCTGTGAACCAGGATTCCTGGGGTTAACAGGCTAAAACTGTTAACCAGAGTTGTGTGAACAAGCCTCTGACAAGGCGTGATGAAGACGAATGGCCTCGGCCTGGTTACATTTCTCGTAAGAAGTCTATATTATATAAAACTGGCTACTAATTTGGTATGATTGCCACTTCAAGAGGAGATCAAAATTAGCCCGGATGACTGGAGAAGGAAATCAAACTGGAGACATTCTGAGGATTGGTTTCTCCCATAGCATGGATTATTCATCGTTGCCCGTTTGGAAACCGCATGTTTCAAGGTGTGACTTTGCACTCTGAAGGTGCAAGGCGCATGCCGAAAGGCGGTATGATTGTGGTCAGTTTACCCAACAAAGCTTGTGCTCCGTCTGTCTTCATAAATGAGGGTGGTGGTGTCTGTCTACTCACTAGCCCTGCTACTGCCATCATCAACACAGGCCTTAAAACTAAACGGTCTGCCAACGCAACACTAGCCAAACCTCGGTCCCCGCACCACGCCATTCCTTCTCACTAACTTGCGCGGAATTTTCCCAAGGCTTACAAACTAAAAAAAAGCCCGCTGAAGTACCTTTTGGAGGGAGCACTTTTATCCGAATAGACAGACAGACGGGCCACAGATTTATCCGGCACAACCGTAGTGGAGCATTGTGTCAACGTGACTCCGATGGTACGTACATCGGTCTGTCATGTAAGATACGTTTTTGCCTCCCCTAAATCTGCACCGAATGTGGCTCTCACTAAGCTGAAAAAATGAGCAGTTGCTTGCGTTCAAACAAGGATGCGTAAGACAGCTTCCCATTCATTCAGCCACGCATCACAACTGCCACCTATGAGCCTCAAGTTGATTTTTTACGGAAAGAACAAGTTTGGAGCAAATGTTGTGGGAAACTGAACAAGGTAAAGCACTCGCTATGCAGCAGTACGCCGTCTGTTGCATTTTCAATCATGTGGACACCGGGAGGGGGGGGCTGTTTCAAAAAGTTCTGGATGGAATGGACGATGACAGTAATGACAGTGACTTGGGTGTGTGCCGCGGATTTGGTCGTTTTTGTGGTAGCAGTTCTCGGAAGAGGTGGGATGTAACGGCTTCTTTGCAAGCCTGAAGGTTGTTGCTATGGTACTGCCACCGGTTATAGACATAGGGAATAGCCATTTTGTGAGCAAGTTTGTTCCAAGAACTGGTGGATTTTCCATAAAAGAAGCCTTGTAGGGGTATTTCACCGTAAGTTTCTGAAAATGCTTATGATTCCCTCCATGACTAATTAACGTAACCATAAAAATTCCTAGAAATGAAATAGATTGAGTAATCTATCGCACGTTTTTATGCATCTGCATAAGCCCCTTATTTTCCGTTACTCACTACATTCCCCCTGGCTCGCACCACAATATAAAAATTATCTCTGATTCACCGTAAAAAAAAAGCATAAGGATTTCACAGCGACCTATTTACGGTTTGATTATGTCAATAGAATGATATCTAGCTTCATCGTTCTATGTTACGCAGATAGTTTGATTTTCTGCTCCAAATGATGTAAAACGTTTGATCCGCCAACAATGAGGCCTTCCTGGAAAGGCACTCAATCACATTTGGCCGTAATGGTCATGGAAAGATCACTTTATCGTTTGATCGTTAGTTGAAGTTTCAGTATGTTTTAATCTGTGATAAACAAAGGGGTCGTAGACAGGAAAATATTCCAAGTTCGCATTGATCTTAATCTACATGTTCTACAATCGACAAGGTTAATTTTCCTTGAGCTTTTTATATGGTTTTCCTTCCGTAGGTTCCACATCTGTCCACGAAAAGATACGAATTACTGTCACAACATCTACATCTAACCCAATCCCATCTACAACTATAATCGTACTTAGTATATATGCAAGTTTGAAAACCCATTGGTAGATGAATGGATGGGTGACAGTATATATGTTTATCCTCATCGCAGAAGTGGTTAACTAGGGAACACTGCTAAACAGAAGGTGAAGACAATCAACTGGAGGGAAAGCTTGTGTATTACAGCGCTTGAACGGTCCCAGGGTTAGTGAGGAAACGCTATGCAGACAAAATAATTGAGTTTTTTTTCGCAGGAAATTATGGACGTAAAAGTGTTTGTAGGCACTTCTAGTAGGGTCGCAAGACCTTGCTAGTGAGCGACATGAATGAAGAGGTTGAAATGCACAGTGACTATGCGTGAGCAAACCGGTGAACATGGTGAAACGGGAATGTTCAAGGGACGATTCGTAAGTACGGAAAGGAAGATGACGTCAAATGGCAGGTAATACACAAGAGTACATAAAATGACACTTTAAACTATGGAAACATAAACAGAGTTTTCTAGCCGTGGGCAGTTTAAACCAAGGTAAAGGACAAACTCACTGCTACGTGTTTGAACTAGTAGGAGTCAGAAAATGCACATTTACAGCTGAGGGAATGCTGTGCGAGCTTTTTCGTGATAGAAGCGGCAGCAAAGCAGCAAGAAAACGCGATTTTCATGTATTTAGAACGGGCAGTTTTTGGTTTATTTAGGCGTACGAGGAGGCTAGACTGGATTAAGATTGATCAACAGGACTACCATCGAATGATAGAAAAGTTGTGGAACAAATACAGAGTCTATGTAAACAGTCCAGAGGTTATCTGTATGGCACATAAAAGAAATGGAGGAGAATGGAACCCCAGAATCTCCAAAGTCCCCGCCTATCCTTGGACAACCCGGCTGTACCTAAGCGCTCGTGCTTGCTTCGGATGACGTGGCAACCAGACGCCAAAAGAGCTGAGTGAGGACGGAATGGGAAGTGAAGGGGGTAGTGAAGTTTGAAGGTCCAGTGGAAACGGATACGGAATCCTACGCCGGACGCTCAGCATTTGTGTCAAGTTTTCTCCACAACCAACGTTAACACAGCTCTTCGCATCTTTTAACGAGGTCAAGCTTATCAGTCCAAGCTGATCGGATGCGGACGCAAATCGATCTTTACAAATGAACATGTAGGTAAACAATGACTATGTGGACAGCAAATATTCGGTGTCAGTTATCTGCTGTGTCATCCAAACCCAATAAAAGGCTAATCTTGTCCTCATTCGTCCGCTAGTGAGAAAAAAGCAGTCCACGTGACCATGTCAAATAATGAGGTCATGGAATTGCGTCTTCCCCCAGTGCGTTCGCAACGCAAGCAAGCATGCACAGAAAGCCGTACGTGATTGGTTCCCTCCAAGCGGTTGGTCAAAACCGTATCTACATGATCCGTTAGATCTCATTAATGGACATCGGGATACAAACATACTATCAGTAAACAACTTCACCAGTCAACTACGTGAGTAAAGTATGACAGCGGTACGCACATCTAAATATTTATCACGAGGAGGTTATTCGGGATCTTGTTGTGAGGGAAAGTTAAAACAAAAACAGGGTTCGAGTGGTTGATTCATGGCCTTGGTTAATAAGTAGTTCATACATGCTAAGAGGCCTGTAGTGTCAGAATCATCAAAAAATTTGAAAGATGGTCACAATGTACATATGGCTCATGGCGCAACAAAAATGGATTGAGAACCGGCATCGTATATGGAAACATGTACAATTATCCTCCCCCAAAGTTGTCATACGAAACAGGTACCGCCGTTAAGATGAGACCAGTATCCTCAGAAAGCCTCGGAAAGCTTTCTTTAGATTTTAAGGCCATAGAGCAACCATCTCTTGCTTCAGATAAAGGACCAGTTTCAATAAATAAAATAAACGTTTTCGGAAAAGTTTGGTAACTGCCTACCGATTGTTACCAAACTTTTCCGAAAACGATGACTACTAAATCGGTTCTAAGCGTTTTTCACCTGATTGAAAATAAACGTTGCTTTTGCGACAGGCAAAAGGTCCAACATGCTGTACATATCCAAATCTAAAGTCCACCAATGATGAGTGTTAAGCTTGAAAGTGTTTGGCCTGCTTTTATGAATTAACACGTGTGCACGATTTGGCGATAAACTACAGACTAGACTGAACTTCGTCTCCATTACTCGTCTCCTGCTCATCTCGATTTTATCCCGGGTCGATCTGCATGGAAATGATCAGAGTGAAACATGAACACATCATTATTTCAGTGTGGTTGTGTCGGACAGATCGGAGCTATGCAGAAACCGGATGTTCACAAGTGGTTTCTAAGCTTAAGAAAAGACACTGTGTATGTTAGGTGGTGAAGTTTCAAGACAGCTATTTTGTTACCGCCTAACATCACCTCAGCACCACGAACGTTTCATCGAGCTGCTGCCTAAGCCGAGAGTAGGTTTACGCTTGTACAAAGCCTACGGACAATTATTCGACAGCCCTGAGACCCGCAGTCTATTTGATGTCTCATCTGTTTTCCATGCTCATGTAACTTTAAACGGGTTTGGTAAATTATCTAAGGAATCGTATGAGCTTTCAGGAGTTGAGTTTGTTGAACATCGCTTGTGCGATGACGAAGATCCTGGTAGGACAGAACAAACAGCGCTTGAAAAATGAATGCAAGCAGTCCGCCTGCTGGCTTGCTGAGTGACTGATACTCATGCACCTCACTTATCGTTAAATGGCAATAAATTGTCTAACATGGATTACATTTCAGGAAACTGCCGGGCAAATGGCTATTGTTGCCGATTTAGTTTCACTGTCCAACCCACAAGCCGTGTCGTCTGTTGCCCCCTAGAAAAGTCTATCGATGTAGGCAGCGATCCCGACTACCTAACAGGTCTGCATGCTTTATTTGGTATCATTGAATGAACGGCTTGTGGTGCCCATTGGTTGACGGACTGGTAGTGCACTTTCCCGTTGTGATTTGTGTGCGCGAATTTTTTGTGCATTTTTTGGATGTACGGCTACCCGACAGTTAGAACAGGATAAGGCTGAAAGAGTGCGCACAGAAAACGCGTGACGGTGCGCGCAATGCCGCTGTAAACGCTTTCGGTTGCCATAATTTCACACTGAGACACCTTTATTCTGTGTCCGAGTCATTTTAGAAATCGTATCAGGATACCCTGCAAATCACGCCCATATACGTGATTCCGTTTCACCCTAACTTTCGAGATTTATAACCATCTCACAATAGATTCAAAGCTCCTGAGTTGGCCTTCAGGCTAAACCGGTTTCTTACACCTAATCTCGAAATGTTATTATCAAGGACTTATCTTTGTGGGACACGCAGACAACTAAGTGAACCTTCCTACTGGCTGGTCGATAAACTCGGCTTTGCGGTTTTTTTTCACTTAACGCTACACGTGGCACATGGTCGCGCGTGGGCGGTGTGCTGGGAAATGTGCTGCAGTGAGTAGTGGACATCTCGATCAGTCATTCTTACACTGGCTTGGGTAGCTTCCGTAGCCTATCGTCCAGGACCCAATTAACGACTGCATATCATAACGTTTAAGCTGCACCGCACAAACTGTGCAGCCGACTGGAATGAAAATCGGAGTGTAAGTACAAATTTAGGGCAATAAAAATGCCCAACTTCGGGCGAAATTTTACGTTTCAAACAGCGGTAATACACCCGTGGAAGTTTACTAGTCTTAGGGTAAACTAAAGCGGCAGACTATGCTCACTGAGCAGAAACTCATTATTACGTCCAGTCTGTTTCACTCGACCATAAAGAGAACCAGGTGACCGACAATCATCCACTGGCACACATGAACGAAATGGGTACACGGAAACTGACACGACAGCAAAACACTCGTTTGAATCGTCTTTCAGAAACTCTGTGTGGTCGGACATATTCTCGAACTTTTTGAGTGTCATAGTTAGAGAGCAACACACACAACCATTGGCGTGTATCACTTTCCCAACATACGCTTATGAATTCTGCTGCTTTACTCCAAACGAAGCTCACAACTTGCATGCATTTGGTGATTTCTCTGATTGGTCAGTTAACCAAGGCAAATGTGATGTATGGTCATAGATCGACGAGCCTAATCCCAGCAGATTACAGTCCTCGCCTCACGTGACTCGCTGATTTTCCTATTGATTTTTTACCCCTACACGAGTCAGTTTGGCGATCTAGGCCGTTCCGACCTAGTGCAGTCATTTGTAGAAGGTATCATAGCAATTGTCCAAACGCCTAGCTCCAACTTAAAGACGCAATCCGATGAAACATTAAATCCAGACTTACTGACTCGTTATCCGCTAATGCGATGATTCAGGCTGCGCACAGATGGTTCTGCTTAATTCGAACCAGAAGTGTGTTTCAACACAAAGACACCAGCTGGAGTATTAAGCTTACCAAGTCTGTCTGAAACTTCCCTAAATTAGTAAGCCTGGAAACCTGATAAATCAAGGGTCGGGAACTTTAAACTGAATGGATTAATGTCATGCAAGCCGTAAATTCATGGTTTCAGACAAGCACGTGCAGACCATCCATCGTAAAATTAGGCTACTATTTTTCTATCCCATGTTGTGGAAAATCGGAATATTTTCAGCAATGAGCGAGAAACCTTTATCTTCTGTGGTTAAACCTCCCACTGTCTACCTGTGTGAGGAGGCATTGTGAGTGCGATGTAGAGCTGAGAAGCAAAAAAAATTTGTTATATTCTTTGACTGCACCCTTTTACCAACAAACCGTTTGCTCTTGAGGTTAAGCTTGTTAACTCGGAAAACGAATCTCAGGAGACGAGGTCCTGCTACAACCGTTTGATGAGATCTAATCAGGATGACGTTTGTATGGGTTGACTTTTCAGGATGAACGGCTTCCGTTTTGCAATCATCACCCATAAAAACTCCAAGCTAGAAGGTATTCGGATCTTGCTGGGAGCCGGGGAAAGTTGGAAACACTTTTCCGACTATTCTCTAGCAGCATGCCAGAAGACCATCTGCCTCACAGAGCTCGTTTCGCCCAGCCCTGTGCTGATTGGAAGCGACCGAGAGGTGGACAGTGTAGTACCTGGCAATGAACTACGAAAACACTAACCAGTAAACTTAGTCGGGTTGGCAACTGCCGCCTCCCTGGATGGAGACCCCGGGACTCAACTCACCAATGGTTAATGACACAGGCAGAAATGGCCCAATCGCACAGTCAGTGGCGCTCGTACATAAAAAGGTACCACCTTCAATGGGTAGCTACCCAATTTCCGAACAAACTGAACATGTCATTGCCTCCAAAGCTTAGCTGTATATCCCTAGCTCTCCCACTTTCCGGTGATCGAAACTGTAGCAGCTGGAGCCAATGTGCCTGGGGCACACGGTTTATAGCTGATAAATAGAATTGACTGATTGATTGAGATTTCAAGCAAATGTCGGTGTACGTGCAAAAAAATTCACATTTGAAAGGGCTGTATAGTTTGAATATGAGGATATTCGGAACTTCGCTATCCCAATACACTCAAGTTTGTTATAAGCGCTACCCTTCAAATGCACCACTTTGTCAAACGTACCAGATTTTTCGTGTCTCGATTCCCATCTTACACGGGAATTTCGTCCTTAGCTGTTCCAGCCCATTGTCAAATTTGCGAAAGGCCCAATGAAACACATAATAGGTTTCTTAAAGAAATATGGTCTGCTTAAAAGCCATCCGGGTTTTCGCTGCCCGTATAGGCCTTCGAGAACCTTTCGCGTCACTCTGTCGTCGCTGTAGGCCTAAATTATTTTGTAGGCATATGATGCTTCTGTTTCCAGTATTTTATTCACCGTAAGAAAATGCAGGTTATTGGAAAGTTTTTTTTAACAAACTGAATACCCTTGTTATTCATAGGTTCGCTTCTGTATACCTTTGTACTGCATTCTGAACGGTGTATCAAACAATAATGAAAAAGTAATGCAGAGCGGTTCCATAATTTCCGTACCATCCTTCGATCAGAGCGGGGACGGCGCTTTGACACCTGAGCAATGGCTGAGGTGGTGGAAATCGCCAAGCATCCCAATGTAAATGGGATAAAAGGCGTTGAACTGGCAAGCTTATGGAGAACGATCTTGGATCAGCCGAGCTGACAAGCGTTGGTGTGCGGTTATCAGAAAGAGTCACAACACAAGTTGCTCTGATCTGAATTGCACTTAATCTGATTCACCTTTCTCCCCTGTCCCCAACCAAACTGTCGTAGCACTCACAAACCTAAACAGACCAACGAAATCTACCAGTGGCACCCAAGGTGAATCTTCAGTTGAAGCACCTTGAAGTGGAAAATTGAGGAACCAAACTCGGTCAAAAATAACTTGAAACCCCTCCCCCCCAACACATCAACCACAACATTTAGTCAACCACACTAACCGACAAGACCCTTTAATTCAACATTGATCTAGTGTGCTAATCTGAAGTGGTCTTACTGATTAGTTCTCTGTCTGCCTTAAAACCTGGCCAAATTGTGACCTGCTCACTTGGCGTGATGAAGCTTTTGTGTTAAAAGCGAAACGTCGCCCAGTTAAAAACCACCGATTGTTTACCAAGCCCTTTTGAAAAGATCAACACCCACTTGATCAACTATCACTGAGCTTACTTACCTGATGCGCTGCCCCAGTGACGCCTATTTGTCATGAGCCTACGGCACCCAGCTGAGTACAATTTATACTTAACTTTGTACTGCTTAATGCCAGCTTCCTATTTTTTTAATAGGTTTGCTGTATGCTACTCAGACTCCACCCAAACACCGTGGTTGTGCAGGAGACTCATGTGCTTGACATGAAGAACTGCTTATGACAGACTTACTGAACTCCAACACAGTCATAGACAAACACCTCACAATTTTCTAATACACATCTTACCGAAGCGCATTGGGAATTCAGAAAGAAATCATACTACTCGTTAATCTGCTGCTTGGTCAAATGAAGAAGTAGAACAGCCTCAAAATTACCGTCTTTTTCTTTGCCCAAGCGAAGGCATATTTGGTAGACCTGAGTGCATTCATGAGTAATCATATCATTCGTTTTATTTGAGATTAAGAACAAATATGTAACCGACTGCCTGTCCTCACGCTTGCATACCATTGTTTCGGTGTCCCGGTTGCACACCCGAGAACTGACATGTTTGTTTACTCTGTGATAGACGCCAATTTGTTTCACAGATAACTTATTTTGCTGCCGGTATTCACCTGGCTGATTCTTCACAAATGATTCCAGGTTATTTTTCACTTATATTGGAAGAATGTGTTTCCCCCCATGTGTAAAATTCGCACCATGCGCAAAGTATGCGGGTGACCTCATTAGACCTTTTAGTCTAATCAGTCGAGGTCATCAGTTTTCTCCTCCGTTTCACATGTCCGTAGAACAGTCCAATCTGAGGTCACAACATTGCTGTTGCTGTGCCGTAGCGAAAATCGGTTGTTTAAGAGGCTTGTCCAGCAACAGAGAGAAAGAGAGTATGCCAGACAAACAGTTGTTTTTACCATTGATTCAGGTGAATATTCCTGACTTTATTCATGCTGGTGTGATTTCCGTGAACATCCACCTCTGCTTCCTATCCGAATGACGTCAATCACCCTGAGCATCGCTGACACATCGTTTTAATCCCTGTTGGGGACCAGCAGTCGTGCACAAATCATTCAACTTTGGGGACGATTCTAACTCCTAACTCCTTATGGATAGGCGTTTGAACACAACTCTTTCGGAAGTAAAGACAATCGATTGGAAAAACGGGGCCTGAGAATCACGGGTAATAAACTACGATCTGTGCAGATCATCTGATCAAAAGGTGACACAAGCCATGCTTTATTTTGTACGAAGGATGGTACCCAATATAAGAAAAGAGGTAACTCTGTCTCCAGCGGAGTGAACTCCTGAACAGCGGACACACTGTGATATGAGCATAGTTTGCCGACTTCCATCAAACCCAGCTACTAAAATCTCGTACAATGCGTGCTGTTTCTCAGTAGAACCTTGAAGAATCCGAAGTGGTCCATGTGATACTCCGAATGTACGAGATTGCTAAAATACAGTCTGGTCAGACCATGTACGTCCCCAGCGTTTCGTTAGTAAGGGCTATCACAAAATATAAGCACAACCAATAACTAAACAGCCAGGCTCCCTGTGCGTTCAATTTTAGACTAGATTACGCCACCTGTCTGCTAGCTCCATCGTGAACGCATTGTGAAATACGGTTATCTAATGCAACGTGAAATGCCGTAATGGCTTGCATTCCGGTCTTATTGGACACATCTTAGAGTAACATTACTCTGAAGAAACTCGCTAAAATTGAGCTTGATTGCTGCCTAAAACGAAGCCTCAACACTTTGTGCCGTTGGAAGATGCCACTGATTAGTTATCTTCTGTCGCGGCAGATTCTTCTTTCCAGAGAAGACCACAGGTCTGGGTTGCTGCCGTAGGAGAGAGAAGTGGTCCGATAATTTCTTTTCTTCATCTTCACCCCCCAGAATTCTTCCAGTATGAAGTAAAACTTTCCAACCAAAAGATACCCACAGTCAGAGTTAAAACGTCCATAAGTATGGTTGTACTTGCTACAGGCGTTTCCCTGATAGATTGCATACTTTCCACATTAACCAGCCATTCTTGTTTCAGGCCCACTTTACTTGTTATGAAAGAGACATAAGTGGGTAATTGTTTTTTCCTTCCAAAGACACGAAGTGGAAAATTCTAAGTGGTTTTGAAGAGCTGGCACTCGTACACATTTTAAAGTGCAGCAAAATATTTGGCCCACAAATGACTGAGACGCTGGTCTAAAACCGTCCGGTTGGATGGTAGAATTCATCTTTCCTGTTACGCGTCCTAACCAAGCAGCATGGATGTACTCAACCTCATGATTAGGCGGTACAATCCTTTAGCGATCCTAGCTGGAGGGCATACGTGGGATTTTCTGTGCACTGATTGAGGACGAGTGAATGACGTTTGCAGAGAAACTGGGAGTCTGGCCATTGAAGAATCCATAAAGATGTCTGTAAACCACGACGACGACATGGAACTGACACACGGACAGCTTAATCGGATGTAGTGTGGGACAGACTTGATTCAAACAATGATACATGGTGTGCGTACATCGTCCTTTGCAAAGGGTGTAGACGCCGAAACCATGCGGACGAAGTCGGGTAACAGAAGAGACCTGAAAGTCTAATCTTTCGGGAATACAAGTCCTTCTGTCAGTTTATCAACAGAATACTTCGATTGGAACACAGCGTTTAATTTCTAATTACGTCGAATGAGCCGACACTACCAGAAAAAGATACATTGTGAGAGAGCGGCACGGTTCTGTTGAGGGGACCAGATTCCCAGTGTAAGCTATCTAGAGAGGAGATAGCTCGACCATGAGTCAATCCTTAGTCGGGTGAATCCCGGAAACTTCTCTTATTTTCACTCGTTCACATCTTCGACAACACAAACATTGTATTTCACACTGCAAGGTCGTCTTGTGATATATCCACCTCATTGAATCCCTGGTAGCCTACTGAAAAAGCTTTCATCTCAGAAGCCATACGAGTAAACGCATTTCGCTGCAACCAACCATTATATGAAGATTCCGAAGTCACCAACAGAAATGCTGACCAATCTCTAGCTCACCACGTTTGATGTAGCCTGGTGCAAAATTTTGTTTCCCAAAGTGATGAGATGAAATCACCACGTCCATACTTAGTCCGACAGCTAGGCCGACCAAGTAACTGCCGATCTTTGATCTTCTTACCGATGGTGCCCGAAATCATGGATGCCATAATAATGGGCAGAATCCTGGAATATACCGAAGAACTCAATCTAAGCCATAGAATGTCATGGTTTCCATTTGGCTATATAAGATGACTGGATCAATGTGACTGTTACTGGGATTCGAACCAGTGAAATCTACCTGGGACTTTGGAAAGCTTCTCTTCCTCTCTCCTTTCCCTCCTGTTATCACTACCCTTACTTACTGCTTTCAAAAACAGTAATTTTGCGGTAAATCTGAACATATTTTAAATCTCCGTACAGTACCTAGAAAAAAAGCACCAATACTCGGCCACCATTGTTTCTCTGATTTCATTTATCCACTCTTTATCCGCTGCTCTGACAAATCGGCTGGAGCCCTCAAACATAGGCTTTTGTCCCCGCTTTTCAACGCTGAAACCTCACTGCGAAGTTGGCAGCGTTATCACCGGGAGCCTATAACATTCTCCGCTGTTCACAGCAGACATGTGCTTCGTTTTTTTTGAGCGGCAATGACGCATTGGCTTTTCGCCAATCCACTGAGCCAAAGCAATGCACTCTTACGGTGATCCCATAGCATTTAGAAGCTTCTCTTTCGCATTTCGTGTGCGGTCGTGACGGAGTACACCACCCATGAGGTTGCTGAAAACACTTTGTCAACCTAGAACCGGTTTCGTCCGTGGGTTCACCAGATAGGCACAGTCATCAAGTTTCCGTCAGCCTACTGGCCTACATGAACCCAGATTGTATGCAGTTCGTGAACTACACTCGTTTGCAAACTAATTTGGTCTTAATGGGGTACTCAGCTCAATCCCAGCTGAACCTGTCTCTTCAAAAGAATGATACACAAGGTAACCTTATGTTCCAGTTACGGATCATATTCAAGATACCCCGGTACGTTGTCTCAACGGAAAACACTAATGGTCTTGTTTCAGAAGGTCAGTATGGGAAAAGGCTATATTCACTTACTCTTTTGCTGTAAGTTGCTTCGATTTAAACAGCCTACCAAGTAAACGCATTTTGTTATCATGCGTAATAATGCGAAAATCGAACTGTTCATTATCACTTACTTGCCCACTTATCTACTTACCTATTTAAGTAGTTAGCTAGTCAGCTAGTTAGTTGGTTGGTTAGCTAGTCACGTAGTTAGTTAGTTAGTCAGTCAGTCAGTTAGTTAGTTAGTTAGTTAGTTAGTTAATTAGTTACTTAGTTAGTTAGTTAGTTAATTAGTTAGTTAGTTGGTCAGATAGTTAGTTAGTTAGTCAGTTAGTTAGCTAGTTAGCTGCAGCATGAATTTCGTGCTGTGTGTGTGGAAGGTGATCCATTAAATAACCTTGATCTTCCTGCTCAGCCACATGAAACGCCACAAGTTGGACTGTGAACGTTCACGACAATATCTTCTCCACTAACCAGGACATTCCAACATGGATAGAGGACTCACATCATAAACAGGGAAATTGAATCATATTTCCGAAGAATCCCGTCGACTGATCCTTGGGTAGTTGGCGCGAGGAGTCTGTACAGCTTTCACCGTGACTTATACAACCTCATTCTCCATAGATGATAGACTTATATCTGCGAAAAGAGTAAGCTGACTCTGCGAGAAAATGCATAACTCAGATGAAAGAGAGCACATTGTGACATAGCAGTTCCCTTCAACATTGGATACATTTCTCTATCTGGAGGCCCCCTATCGGTTTGTGTTGCCTTGATTCGAGGAGACGCAATTAACTTCACTAGTTAGGTGATAAGAAAACAGAATGCCTGCTGTTTTTATGTGGTTAACGTATACATTTTTTCCGTCAAATGGCTGGCTTGTACTAAACCCGATGTAGAGGTCAATAGCCAAACCTCATCCCCCGGAGAGCGAACCCTCCTTCGAAAAAGACTGATTCAACCAGCATCAAAAAATGTTCTATACATGGGGTTAGTATAACTCATTAGGTATCCCGTATTGGCTGATCTCCATAAATCCCACTCGACTATCTTTTCTGGGACAACCATGCTCACTTGCAAACGTAAGACTCTCTCTCTCTCATTTATGAGTCCTGACGAATTCTCACCAACTTTACCTAAATTTGCTGCGTCATCGAAGAATACGAAGAAAAGCTACGTCGATGTCCTCCACCTTGCTCTATTTTGGTAGCCTTTTTGGCTACACCACAGCTACACTGAAAGTTTTAGCTGCATGTGGACAATCTATAACTGCAATCGTTCCCTTCTTGTCACCGTGGAACACAGAAAAGCCTGTTCCGGGAAGTTGTCATCTCAGGGCAACGTCAGACTACTAGTCCCAAAAAAGTAGGCACTGGTACCACACCTAAAATCCGCTTTACTCCTCAGCTTACGATACTGAAAATTGGTTAGTTAACACAATCACACTTTATGAAAGTGACACTCGATACACACCGATTCGCTTCATGGCCTTTTTAGATACCCATAACGAATTCTCTGAGTGCAATTCTCTCTGGTTTGCTTAACCCGCTTAAGTGCAAAACTACAAAGAGTTAGTCCTCTGAAATTCCAGGTAATCAGGCAGATTTTTCTTGTTATAAGCTCACTATTTCATATAACCGTATTCCTTCCGTGAACCTGACATCTGAAAATACTGGGGTCGCACAAATGAGAACTGCTACTCCCATTAACATAAGACATGTACTTACTGGCTCTAAAAAAGTTACTCCGCAGTCCAACGTATTATAATTGTTCCTCTCAAGGACTGCCAAGCTACTCAACAAGTGACCACGGATAGCACAGCCCCCCCAGCTGTGACCTCGATATATTCTATTTTACGTCTTCATTCAGCCGCTTTTTCCCGAGGTGTGCCAGAAGTTGCCATTTTTCGGCCATGAGCAGAGATTAAGTCAGCGCACATCGTCGTATGTAGGTTTCCATTGTTACTTACTCTGACAGTTTTTCTATCCAGGTCAGTACATCATGGATTTAAGATGCTTATTAAGGAATGAGTGCTTCGAACAGTTTTCACTTAAAATAAGGGATATATACTGCCTGAAATGTGAATCACTACTTATCACTACTACTGTAGTTCTCTACCTTAACGAATGGTTACGTAATTGATAGCTTGGTCGGGTTGCGGGCATCTGAATAAACAGGCCGTCATTACTCGTGATGATATCGTATACGGTGTACACCACTGAAGCACACACTAGAATGGGTCGGCTTTCCCACTCGAAACAGACGTGTGCCCTGCAAAGTCAGTTGGTACTGGCGGGAGACTTGGCCAAAATCTAATTGAATCTCTTGGTTATTATGTGCTGCATAAATTCTGGCTCTTGTTTCAGACGGAACGACACTCAAGATGTAGACCGTATGATTAGTATTCAAACATCGATATCTTGAATACCGTTCCCCATGAAGCATTAGACGGCCTTTGAGCGGCAAATCCCACCGAAGAATATTATAAACAGAAGATTCAGATGGACGAGTTCCTAGTCAACAGCTACATACGAGTGTTAGTCGTAACATACGTACAACCCGGTATTCAGTAAGGAAATAAGGTTGATGAAGATACGGGGACAAGATCCACCTGATGAGTCCTTTGAAGGGCAAAATCACTTGTGGAGGGCCCAGAAATTTTGTTGGTCTTGAAGGCTGCCTGATCTTTCACTTTATTCGACTACTTTACTGACAGCCTCGTTATGCCATAGGTTTTGTGATTTCAAATCACGCCCTTCATGTTTCGATCGATCGTTCCAATCACTGTAAAATTTCTTGCTGTTCCGCATAAAGTTGCCATTTAGTTTCATGTGGGGACTATACACCAAAACAACACGGGTTGAAGCAAATTATGACCAGTTGTATTATCAAGTATGACGCCCAAATTGCACAACCTATGTGCACTTTTTCGAAATGAACTGCTGCTTTCGAGGAAGAAGTACACATCCTTCAGGGATGGTTAATCTGTGGCCTTGCAAGTTTCAGTAGCATGAAGCCTTGTAAATACAACGTTCAAAATGGTAGATTCAAATATCCAATAGCCCTCAGCTCAACTCAGTAGCGCAGCACTGGGCAATTTCTAGATATTCTCGAGCTCAATCGTACCATTGTTCGGAGAGTGACTGCATACGGTTTTCATGCTTGGCAATGCATATAGACACGTTTTGCTTCATACCATATCACTTCGGCGTCTTGAGGCAGTACGATCTCTGACGGAGACGTTCAGCCACTGCGAAATTACCCAGCAACCTGGTTTTGAAAGATCACTTGAACATAATCATCCTCATCATCACCATCAGCAGCAAAAACCGCGTACTTGCCGTACAGTGGTTGTAGCTGCCACGGTTTCGTTCACCGATGATTTGGGTATGTCGGGTAGATAACTACGCAGTGGAGGCAGTCGCTGATAAAATTGATGCGTAAGTACAAAGCTTTTATTGGACCCTTCATTGGGGAGATCGGGAGGTTTGCTATACACTAAGGGCAACAGCTTGAATGAATGAGTGCCGTTGAGGGTCCTAGAAGTGCAGACTATTTGGCATGACAACTTCGCAAAAGATCTTCGGTGGAGAATTAAATTAACTCAAACCATCGCTCCTAAAGTTCAGAATAGAACAAACCCAGAAGACAATACCTCGCACTTTAGACTTGACTTCTTACCATACACACTACGCATACGCAAACACAAACGTGGTTCCCTGTTTTGTTTCACTTGATGAGGATTTTCAGAACCTGGCTTAGATATGGCCATCTTGAGACACACTAGAATGGTTTGAAGTGTGGTTCGTGTTCACCAGGTGGTGAACAGTTTGTTGTCAAAATACATTCATCGTCATCATCAAAGACAGCAACATCATTGTTGACACTGATGCTTCACTGCCGTACAAAATGCATTATTGGACCACAGTTTTGACAAGCCAGTCGGAATGAAGACCAAGGGGCATTAGGCAAAAGAAACAAGACTTAGTGGACGCATGTCCCTCTGACAGGGCTTTTGGGCCCCATGTGACTCTGTGCTTTATGTTTCTGTCCATACGCCTTGCGGGAATTTGAACAGGAACTTCGAAAATCCCCTTAAACGAGGAAATATAGAAAATCCTGTGAACAAGAGATACAGTGAAACATTTACCCATTCGAGTTAGTCACAGACCACCTAACACATCCGTAAAAGACACTTGAACAAGCCCCAGCACATGCAGCTAGCTGGCAAACTTCCCTACCTGTCCGAGACATAAGCATACCTTAGAGGCAACAATGACACGTGATATTGATCCGTTATTTATTCAAATAAAAATCACGTGACTGTGGCAAGGTTCACCTGACTCTGACTGTGGCACAGCGTAAGAAGTAAGGAAACCAGCTAACTACCACTCAGACACACGTAATGATTTACAAGCAAGGGGATTAGGTAAAATGGGTATCAGATTGTCACGCACAACAGCATCCACGTCCTCAAAGAATTTGCTTACCAGCATAAGAGTGGAACCGACAACGGATGGTCTGGCTACGGAAAAATCGGAATTCCAGAGAAATGATAATGCAACCAAATTGGTCGAACATGAGCAGAGAATCCTCTACTCACCAATTCAAGTAACTGCAAGTTCACTGTCGTCATCAAGCAGTTCTATTTACCGGCCAAAACTAGGGCAATCTCCACCACAAATAAGGGCTTATGTCGAAGAAGCTGATCAATATTGGTTTGAGCGACAGCACGTAGACCGCCTTAAGGAGGACGTTGCCCGGCGGGATGTTATACCTAGACCACCTTGGAAACCGCCCGCATTGAAGGCTTCTTGTCCATCGTACCAAACATCTCAGAGCCACAATACCAATCCCCAAAAGCCGACGGCTAGAAAAACGCAAGCCTATCTAGATAGGACTTCAAGAAGGCCTGGTTTTACTGGAAGACGGATTGCTTCATCCTCATCTTTAGCTGTTTTGCATGATACAAAACTACAACATGGAGAGGCCCATTTACGACGCTGTTCCGCAGCTCGACGGGTACAGGCCAGTAAATCAGATGCACTGGACAGCTTAAGCATGATTTGTGTGCCAACCACCACATGTCACAGTTCTTTGGAACCATCCACAAGAAAACGATATTGTCTAACAGCTGCGCCGGTACGCACTATGGACCCCAATATTTATTCATGTAAGTTGGGCACTATTAGTATATACCATGTGTTATGTCAATAAGACTTGACGGAAGTGATCGCTAGTTAAAAGTGGTGGTTTAAAGAGTCCAGCGTTTTCAAATTAGACAAACTGAGCCCGAAAAACTTGAAGAGAAGAAAATCAGCACGTTTGGTCTTAGGAAGCTTATGCAGGAAATAGCTCAGGCAAAATACGGACCTTATGTTGCATAGTTATTGTGCCGCACACTAGCTATCTATGGAATCAGGACTTTTGGTATAAACCGCCTCACCATCTGATTGTAGCCTCATTGCAGGATTTTTGCGAGGTTTGCGGCGATTCATGCGTACCCTTTTGAATTCTATTCTGTCAACCCATGAGACTGATTTCATTCTCTGTTTGCAAAGGGCTGATAGTCCCAACATTCTACTGAAATTACTCACCCTACTTTATGACGACCATGTCCAGCATTAGGGTAGATGGCCGTACTGGTATCTCGAATCATGGAAGCCCAAGCTTGGGGATCTGATGCAGTCGGTGCAAATGGTTCTCTTCGTCATCACCATCACCATAGATAGTGACAGCAAAGTTATCACCGATGTTTCACTACGGTACAGATAAACAGTTTATCTTATCTTTGTTATTGACTTAGGAATCTGGTCATGACCCGATTTTTCGACGTCGGTATTTATGACTAGCAATGAAACAGGGAACATTTTTCAAGGCACAGTGCGGAGTAGGACAAAAGGCAATGAAAATAAACCTATTTTACAGACAGTACTAGTCTCTATGGCCTTATCCCCGGCATAATCCTAGCATCTATTTAACACAATATTCATGCCCCGTCTTGCGGACGTCCCCATTTTATATCTAGTAACATGCGATAGACGAGCAAAGCTCAGTATCGGAGCCTGCCTATAGCGAGATACCGTTTTTCTGACAGAAAGTCTTTTCTACTGAGGGGACGCGTCACTTCAGTTACAAGCACTGACTCCTGAATCGCTTCCGCCTACTTCAACAGGAAGAGTATTTAACAATGTATTTTGTTCACAAAGCTAGTCTGCTCTCCGTCTAAGACAATCAACGGCCGGTTTACATGGGTAATACATGTACGTCATTTCTCAAAAACGAATGCTCCACCCTCTAGTCAGTCTGTTCGGTCAGGTTCTGCTAGGCCAGTATAATGCTACCCTGTTCTCCACACAGTTATCCCAAAATGCTGCAGCGAGCTGCATAAGGGCAGCTGTTAGGGATAACCGCCTAAGCATTATTTTTACATGTAAAAAATCTCTCAACGTAAGAACATAAAGGAGAAAATCCATCAGGATTGGCCATTTGCATTTTACACCAACTTGATATCGTGACATTTACGCGAGGTGGCCGCTTCTAACAGGGTACCTAGTAAATGGGCTATGGTATCTGAACTGGTTAATTCAACCAAAAAGTAAAGTATTTCAGAGAGAAAGTGAATAACCTAAGTGACATCTCCTAGGCTTGGGTGTTTTCTGTCGTTCCCCTAAACCAAACACAAGGATAGGTCGTCGTCGGGCCTTCCAGTTTTTGGCATCATTATTCATACGAATGAAAAACCTACCCCAAAGAAAACCGTGGCTAAAGAGGCAAGATGAAAACAAAAGCTACGAAAGTCGGACTCCCAGGTGGTTAAACTAGAATTACAAGATGCTCAGATGTACTTTTCGTGTCCAGATGACCTGTTAGCAGTATGTGAAATGTGGAAATTGGACAGAACCGGCTTCAAACAAAAAGTTTATTACAGGGGCGTTGCTGATACAAGAAACCCCGCTACAGCTCGCTCAGTCTCACAGGCACCATTCACAACCTAACACGTTAGTAGAACTCAGGATAATGTTGGCGAATTCGGTCCGAACCTCAAACAAGAGAATGCAGCAGGTTGAGATGTGACTGGACACTGGGAGTTAGGGAACCAGCAGACGCCAACCGCGTGGAGTCGGGTGACTACCCCGGACATATAATGGACATGAACTTCGTGTTTCAGGTAGAACCACCACTTTTTTGTCCAGCTTTCTTCCACGAACAGAGCAATCTTTGAGAGTTGGAAATCGATCTCCTTGAGGAGTTGTTCGCCTTCGAATGGAGTGGACTGGCCTATTGTAACTTCTAGACCAGTTTCAATAGTTAGAACGAATGTAAAGTGTTTCAAATTTTATGGTTAACAGGACTAAATCAGAGTACATCGGAATCACTGATTTGTGTCGCTTGTGATGTCAGAAGACTTCATCATTGTGTCTCAAGGGTCACGTGAACCAGGTTGCAACATGGTCTGTGTTGTACACTAGTTGCGATATATGGCCTGCGTGGGTGGAGGGTCTGAGGCATCTTCAGCTACACGACAACGGGTGTTGCAGAGTGGTATCAGAAAATGTTGAAATAGATATTTGGTTATGCAGCGGGTCGCTGCAACACCACAAGCTTTGGTGACTCGCTTAAGGGTTATGCACACCAAATCGTAGTCTCCGGGATTAGGCTAGTTCATTGTTTCTATCAGAATGGCGAAAGCTGGGAGCCGGACATGTGACCTGGCAGAAAAGCACTGTTGGTATGGTCCGGCCTCTAGAATGGGGTCCAAGGTATTCTCCAAGAGCCTGGCTGCAGGCATTGTAAGATGTAGCGAACAACCGAAGTCGTTGGTATCACACGCTGCCATTTTCTGCCCAGATTATCTGAGTGAGCTTTTCGTAGTGCCGGAGCTTTAGAATAATTGCCGTTAGCCAGCATCAGGGCCATTGTCCTTCCATTCTTTCCGTTTCCTCCCCTGAACTAGACAAGATTTGTGACAGTCTGGTAGTAATGCGTCCGTGTCGATACTGATGTTGTTGCTTGCGAATATTATTGCCACCATTATTGTCGTTATTACTACTGGTAACACTGTTATATAATTTTATTTACTTAAATTTCCAAAAAATATGTGGGGTTCTAAATGCATGTTTGTAAGGGTACACTAATACTAATCATAGTAATCTTAAAACCTTCCTCTAGGACATAAACGAACCCGAATTAGTGTGAAAGGTGATCATTTTTTAACATCAGCCAGAGTATAATATTCAGAACAATTTTTGTGCGAGAAAAACCCTTCGTTTCACAAGTCCCATATAAGTATCTAAACTGTATCAACTGTAAGCGGAATTTCGGTCCCCGTGTCCATAAAATCGTCCACAAAGAGGACTCTTATCCAAGTGACGATCTGACAGAAACCAGACAGGCGTGACAAGGCTTACTTTTGTGTATCAGCCCCCACATTAAAACCGTCTGATGTCTCTTTCATCAAGCATTCCCAAATGAAGTTGCGATAATTCGCATTGCCAATAAGTAATATCAGCCGTCTCAATGATTAAACGTTACAAACCTAATAGGGTTGTTGACGGCCTTCGTCACCCGAGGGTAAAAACATGAAGTATGCTCAGTTTATTATCAAAAGTGATAGGTCAGCACCATCGATTATAAAATTGGTTGGTCGACAGTTTGAATTTAGTAACCGGGTCGTTTAACCTGTTTAACCGGCTAGCCAGCGATGGCACCAACCCGCAGTTTCAGCTTGAAGCAAGGAGGGTGGTAAGTCGATCCCAAAGCGATTTGCTCTGTGATCTCACTCGGTCACCTTTTGAATAATCTGGCTACATAATGGGAAGTAGCAAAAGGGCTAAACTACAGTTAATTTGCTTTTTAGGTATGCAAGAAATTTGTGACTATTTTCCCTGTTTTGTTTTGAGAGGGCTATTAAAAAAGTATTGTGTACATTTGCCCCTGCTATTCAGTCTCGGCAGTGACTTGCAGAAATGCCTCACTACGACCGACTGCTGTCGAATTTGACTGTAGGTCTATCAGCTGGTACCGCGTGGATGCATGTGGCTAGCACCGCAGAGCAACACACAAGAAAATTTTTCAGCTCTGTACTTCGGTGCACCAAAATTATCGTGCCAGGAATGTCTATGAGGTGGATGCTAGCTTCACAAACCTTGGGCCTGATAACACAGTACTGGCAAGGACCTCAGTGTCCAGTCCCATTGTTGCGCTCTTGCGAAGTTTTTCACAGAGGTCCATAAGAACTGCAAGCGCAGTAATGATTCGGGAAGACTCGTCAGTTGTTTGACTGGGCTGTTCTAATTCGGATGGCTGTATGAGCTGCAGGTCTGCACTCAACGTGATAACAATGTACAACGTAGATAGCAACGTCCTTGATCCGACACCAGCGAGAGAGTGACCTGTAAGCGATTTCAGTTTATTTAACTGCTGATGGCAGGTTAGAGCTTTACGTGGTTTACGTGGTTTTTACAGGCATGTATTTTTCGCAAGAACGAGACAGCTTTAGTCACTACAGGCAACTGTATCTGTTTCCCATGAGACGCGTTTCGATTGTCTGAACCTGCAAGCCGGCAACAGTAAACGCCTATTCGTATCTAACCTAGGTGTGAGCAGTACATACCACAGATATCACTTCACTCCTCAGGGTTTCATCCTAAACGACCCGAGTGAATCAAGGTCACTGATAAAACGTATTGCTTACAACGAAGCACAAGTGGAAGTGAGGATGCTGCTGCTTATTGTTTCGAAATGATATCAGAAAACTTTGCCATTTGTGCTCACTTTTAGAAACCTTGACTTGCTGATTCGAAACCTATACAAGACGTAATACTGGACTGAAGTGGTCGACTTTTCAGGAATATTCCATTACTAGGCTACGGTTGGCTGGCAGCTGTGAGGAATGTGAGGCGGTGCTGAGGATAACTGGAATGAAGGCTCACAGAAGAAAGGATAAGAATTGAATCCAGATGGCTGGAATAGCCGTAGGTTGCTGTCAAAGACAGCCAAATCCGTGAACTCGTCGATAATCTAGGTAAGCTTCCCGCAGCGCCGCTTTCTTTCCTGGGGGAAAAGAACTTCTAAATTGATACCACACGTTTTCAGTAGGAAAAAAATGGGAATGTTTGTACCCACGAGGAAGTGTATGATGCATACTCCTCTCCTTTGAATGACTGGTTGGCCAGTTGGCCCAAAGAGTGCAAATGTTGCGCGAAGATTCTTAACAGTTAGACCGTGTTTTCAGCTTGTTTTAGGCGTAAAAATCACCAGGTACAAAACAATGGCCGGCATCTATCCATCCATCTATCTATCTATCTATCTATCTATCTATCTATCTATCTATCTATCTATCTATCTGCCCGTCCAGCTATCGCGGAAAGATGTCTCTGATAAGCTGCTCTCCAGGGGGTCTTCCCATGGGGAATTTTTTCACATTTGTCCCCAAACAACAGCTTTTCAATCACGGATTTTCCTAGTCAGCATCGACAATACAGTCAGGAGTGTAACCTAAATAGCGTAGCGTGGTCAAGACACGGTTTTCACGGAAGTTGGTGGGCTTCTGTTTGAAATTCGGCCCATCGATGCGTGGAGGAGGAAAAATATCCTCGTTTGATTACTTTGAAGTTGCTTGTGACGGGGCTTACTGAACGCATTTGAGGTGACCCAGATAAGTGGCTTGGGCAATTTTCCGCTCTGTTCGTCACCCACTAAAGTATGATAGAGATTTGAGGGGTGCGGTTTGATATGGTTGCTGTCTTAGTAGTTAGAAACAATAAGTGGACCTTCTCAGTCAAACTTGCCGATAAGTTCCATCACATAATTCAGCCCTTTCCGTATTTGCTTGCTTGTTGAATTTTGCTCCTATTGAGGAGTCTCAGTGTGTATATTTATATTGTCCTTTTAGAACCAGAAGGTAAGTAGAGGGTACGTTGCCGGTGGATCCAATCAGTCCAAATCAAGTGAACTGCCACCTGCCGCAAGTAATCTCTCCTAAGTTTTCAATTTTTAGTCTTCCGTAGCAATCCGGTAGCCTCATTCATCTCAAACTTGTCTTAATGCAACACATTATCGTCTGACCATTGTGGAACCTATAAATGTCCTCTGAGCAGTCATCCCAATCCGCGTATTCTCCAAGAACGGAGTCTTGCTTTTCTTATACGGGTTCTAAGCTGCTGTATTCAGTGCAGAAAAGCTTTCGCTCTCTGGAACCAACATCTCAGTCTCATTCAACGATTTATCTCCGTTCCCAATTTCCAGTAAATTTGAAGAATATCACTTTGTTTGATGAACACCATTTTCGGAGAATGTCGATGAAAGTTGCTTTACAGTGAAGGGCTGCCTGAAACCCTTTTTTCCTCGTCAAGACTCACCGGACGGATATTGGTAATAGCAGTCGCAAATAAAAGGCTTTAATTGGCTAGGTTAATTGACCATAAACGCTCGATAAATTCACAGTTCATTACTTGGTAGTCGTCGGTGAGATCAAGAGCGAGTTAAACAAAATTCCTGCCTGTACACCGGCGGTTCTGTCGTTGTCAGCTGTTCACTAGTTGCTTAGAGCAAAACCAACCTTTGTCACCATGCCCTTTCAAAGAATTTCAGACATTTTCGAGGGGAACTTATGGGACAGCTTCAGCCAAAAGTTCATTCTAAGAGTGAACTCCATAAATATGTGACGAAGTCCACAAAGCTATACTGCTTCGTGTGTCCTGAAACTAACGTCTATTTATCCAGCAGGTAACTGACACAGACCCACTTTGCACATCCTACATTACCGTAAGTAGATTCATATGATCCAGCAGTCTCAGAACTTGTCTTCAGGGAGTTCCAATGCCTTTACCACTAAATTTTGAAAAGTTTACAGAGCTCACGTGATGTTTGATGGTCGTGAAAAAAACACTGTTCTATATTGTTGGACAGGGTAATTGCGTCACTCATGTGTGGTTTAACATCCGCAGCCAAATAGCGCTGATTTATTGGAGCTAATCATGTGAACCTGAAGGTGTAGACAACTTTGGTACCACCAATCGGTGTCAGGTGCCACAAGTAATCCCAGATGCGGTCAGAAGGAATAGGATATCCAGTGTAATATTCTCTTTAGTTCATTACTACACCACCCGCCAGTTTGCCTATCGGTGAAATTGTTTGGTTTGCATTCTCAGCGGACGGTCTTCAGAATAGGCAACGGAAAATGTTCGGGAAAACCAGGGCGCCCAAATTCAGGTCATATAGGTGGAAATGATAGATATCTAGTCCCTTCTGGGGCATACAGTCAAACCTAGTCAGTCGTCTGATCTAAAGAGTGGTCTATCCGTGGTCATGCCCAAAAGGACCCGTCCTGGCCTTCTCTCCATCCAACGTAGACACTCGTATTTGACTTATTTTAGCAACGCCATATTTCTGTCTATTGGCATATAGACCTGCCGTTCCACTACCCAACTCGTCTTGTGTTTTGGTTATTTAAAAACACTGAGGTGCCCTGACAGACGTATATGATGGTCTGCTCACCTTCCTTCCTGATCTACTTTGGTCAGTCAAGCATGAACTCATGCACCAAGGTTAACTCAATGAGAACAGATTTTAACTTGCGCGCATCTCATCAAAATGGGTGGTCTAGCTGTCTTGGAGCACCTTGGAATACCAAAAAATCGATATGTGCGCTGGCAAGCCATTCTCGCGCGGGGGAGGGCAGATAGACTCAAAGACATAGGGGTGAGTTTGAGTGAAGGAAATCCGAACCACGGACCGTTTGAGAACTGGACGTGTAGATACCTGTTCACGCACTTACTGTTAACACGATAGACACACATACGTGCCAGATAGGGAACCGAAGAAAACAAATGTGGCAGTAAGGTAGACATAATTTGCCACTGTTGCGAAATTTTGGTCTGTGGAGCTTGCTGTACGAAATGGATCATGTGCTGCCCCGAACAATTAGCGAAATTTCATTATATTTAGCATGTAACCAGGCATACGTGTTTTTATAAAGTCTACAGACCGGTAACTGGACCGGTCTGGGAATCGTCGGACAATTCATTATGCCGCTTTTGTTGTCTCACTTCGATGTCTCGGAATGAGTGCAGAACTGTCCTCTAAACGGAATCGATGACCCTTAAAACTCATCAATTTGTATTAAATCTGTCCACGTTGCTATCACCATATAAGATATGGTCGTATTAATGACATATCGACTAGACCTGAAGCAGTAGTTTTGACAATATAGTTTTAGAAGTTTTAGCACTACAAAACGGGATTTTGTTCTCAGAATTCCAGACCGTCTACACTAGAGCGGCATTTTCTCTTTCGGTGACTGGATTTGCGCACAAAGCCTATTTAGACACTTCACAGGCTTCCAGAAAATTCAAGTTTGTCCGAAAATCCGATTGAATTCAAACGACACATCCAGTCTGTTCAAGCTGTTAGGTTTTTCCTCTACAGTTCCAGTGTTAACCAGAGGTATTGCAATGCTGAAAGTATTTGACTGAACTGAAGTGTTCACTGTAGAGAATACGGGTTCTCTGGAAGAAGACTGACCAAAATCAGACACTTGTATTTTGACCTCTGTTCCAGTAACGCCATATTTATTGATATTTAGGTAAAGTAAATCATTCTGAAAATGCTGCGAGAACTCCGAACCGTGATTCAAGTGTAACTGGACGACTGATCCTAAAACTTATTCTTCAACTACTGGGATCTGTGTTGCTGACTTTTAGGTGCCAGTCTTAAGTTTTGGGTCCCTTTGAATATAATCCTTAGTTGACCTTCGGTTATTTGTTGATATCTCACCTACAGTTTGACTTGAGTTGCTGACCCTCGAAGTAATTTGGACACAAATACTAAGCCCACTTAGTTCTGGGTTCTTCGTATCTTGAAGTCCGAAATGGTATACCTCGAATAATCTGTTTTCGCAGTAGTTGATGATGATGACCACCTGGATAAACTTAGAGGAGTTAATGTCTGTTCACATTAGTCGTTTTTACCAGAGGCTTGATTGACACAGCTGTGTGTGGTACATCATAGAGGTACCTTTTGACAAAATGTCACATAAAATGGATTGTGATGGTGCACAAGATGGATTCGGTGCAAACTTTGGCATGCAGCATGCCTGTGCAAGCAAGAACTAAGATTTGCTCAGTCATAAATCAACCAATGTTCCAGCCAGTTCCAGATGTGGCTTTTGGGGTGATTCGTTTCAGTCGATCTATTTCTCGTTGTTCCACTAACTTTCCTCTGCTAATTGATCTGCGTCCCACACGATTCTAGCTCGCTGTCTTCCTTTCAATTCACTAGAACACCCAGGCCATGGATTTACAGCCTTCGTGACTTCTTTGGTGACAAGCCAATAACTATAGCTAAAATGGTAGCGAATTTCATGCTTATTAGTCAACCGACTGAGACACTATGACCGTGTCCTAGAATCACATGTTCTGTACAACCTGTTCTGTTTCCAAGGTTCTCCATATTTTTGATGGGCTGGTTGATGTATCCCGCAACACATGTGGTCTAACAAGTAACAACGGAAATGCGAGCCATTTACTTACCTACTTTAATCTCAAGCAATTTTCTTCCAAGTCAAGCTGAATCATTTTCAGAAATACCTAGTATGGATGGCATCTAATAAGCCAGATCGGTTCTCAGACCTACACACAACGTAGCCCATGCAGGTTCCAGAAATAGCAACCCCCCCCCCCCAGAAGATAAGGCCAGCACTGGCACATTTTTGGGTCCAAATTTAGTTTGCAGACCACAGTGTTGTTGGGATTTGGTTCCTGTCCAGATCACTAATAATGGCAATATTGGGACAGTTAGTCCAAAGTTCCTAGATCTTGTCACGGATAGGCTGTTTAAACAAGTAGTATTAGGCGGGAGTCTTGCATTCATCAAAATTCATCACATGAACGGTTCGAGGTGTTGAAGACTGTTCGAAAAATGCGTAGAAGTGTTGCTCAATTTACACTAGAAGCCCATTCTCAAGCGCTTACTACGCAGAAAAGCCAGAATACTCTAGATGAGAAACTTCAAATCTTCTTGAGAAGTCTTTGGGGTATACCAAAGAATGTTGAGGATAGTGTTCTTGGAAGACTGGAAGTAAACTCAGCCAGGGTCTCTATCGGTAAATTGTTTTGTTGAGTGGTTCATGAGATTCCCCCTTTCCTTTGTGTCAAACTACTTTGATGTGTATCCTTGCTGTTTGGTAGAACATTAGGTCCATGCGAACGTGAATCCCTATGCCTCCTTGTCACTTAGGGCAGGCGGCGAAATTTTAAGAGAATTTGGGCGGACCAGTAGAGTGAATACGATCTGGAAATGTACGCCTGTAATCGGCACGTATGCGCCCTCATATGCTATGGGAAGCGGATACAAAGTCTAATAATGGCTTTGATGTTCGCTCATTTGTTCGCTGATTTGGGCAATTTGATTGCAAACGTTTCACCATCGGTTGAGGCGATATCCCCAGTGCGTCGTTGCGTCGCTGCGGGGTGCAGCGCAGCGATGGGTCAGTTGTCAACAAAACCACTAGAAGTGGAATGAAGTTAAGCTGTACATCTACCATTGTTCACACTTCAGTTACTGCTGTTTAGCCACCGTAAAACCATCTCAACCGCCAGTTAGCTAGCTTGTATGTGTGTGTGTGTGCAAAGTGACAAAGACTCTGTCATGGCAAGACACCAAACTTCGCGAGCGAGCTTGACATAGTTGAGGACAGAACAGAGAACCTATGACTTCTGGTTTGTCCTCCTAGCCGAAAATATCACTCTAAATTTCATCATTGGGCTGAATACCGGGGCCTGACGAAGCGACTAAACGTACTGAATTGAAAATTAGCTTGTTTTCTTTCTCAGTTTTTTTGCTCTGAAGCTAAATTCGGTCACTACTTGGAGCTCACAGGTTGTTTGACAGAACGAGTATCAGATGACTTCACTAAAGCACACTAATAAGCAAGATCATATCTCACTTATATACAGCACTTGCTGGCCCGAAAACAGGCCCTAAAATGACATAAAACGGCGTTTCCGTAAGAAGACCATTTATTGACAAATTCGACATAGCCAGAAACCTGGCTACATGAGTCTTCTTTTTTATTATGAGGAAACTGTTCTTGATGTGAGTCGTCTTCCCCAGTTACGAGACACGCTGACCCGGACCAATATAAATGACATTTTAAAGCCAGTACGTAATAGGTTGTTTCTTTTCGAACCTCCATTGAGAATGCACTCCAACTATGGATGAAAATTTCACTGCATATCCCTCCCAGGAAATTTTGCTGATGATAGCAGAATACCACAACAAAGAATGAATCATCCATCAGGCTCATGGGAATACCCTTATTTTCATCTTAGACTTTCTGGGCGGTGTCCACTTTTTGGAGATGTGATACATGAGATGATGGAAGGGCTTCGTTCAAACAATAATGACAGCAAAATTAAGTGGCACAAGACTACTGCGTGTAATGTAGTTCTGTTGGTAGGAATAGATTAAATGGATCTTTGCGTCTCGTGCCTCTTTTCAAACTGCGATCCCACACCAATCAGAGGGTTTTCTGTCTAGGGGATTTGGCCTTTTACGTGTCTTCCAGAATCTGTCAATCAGCGGCTTTTTCCAAACGCAAGTGTAACAGTTAATTTTCAGCAAGACAGTCCCATCTTTGTTGAAAGCACGTTTGTTATTGTGGGGTGATTATCTTGCACGATTCTCTATGTCTCCTTTACACGTGGTTCAGCTGTTCGAACTACACTCATTACTCTGATATGTTCTACCCTTAGGACCATAACATAGACTTAAATTCAGGCTCGGAAATTATCGAGGAGGATTTTAGCAAGCACAGTTTTTGACTGGCTTGTGCTTCTTCACTGTGGAATACTTTGAAAAACTTCACTACTTGTTTAATGTCACGTATGCTCAGATAACTTCACGACGCTTTCTCGGGGGGAACTAACACACAACTAAAATACTCGTCACCGAAAACGAACGACGCATGTTTTCCTCAAAATCCAGCCTCTTTGATCAAGTTCGACAGCGCACTTTTCGTATACATGATAAGCCCCAAAAGAGGCGAAATTGACCATGGACTGTCGTAAAGTTTTCAGCGAACTTATAAGTTACGTGTTCGCTCAAGAACCGTAACATGTTCGGCCTGACCAGAGCAATCTGCCTAAACGCGACCAAACGATTCTGTGCCGGATCCTCGTTCGTTCACAAACAAATCGACTGTGTGAACCGGAATGGCGGTACAAACCTGTGTTGATGGACACGGATGTGCCAGGATGACAGTCTTAGTCACATGTCCCTAGCCCAATGTAACCAGTCAAACAAACGATGGAAGATTTGACATTATGATAGTCAAACTTGACGGATAAGTACTTCCTCTGGTTTGGAGTAATCTGTGCCTGAAGACCACAAACCGTGACCGAAACGAAGATCGCTACGCGACCTGCTCATTAAGCCGTGATTTTCTTCCTATTCGTCTACTAAATCCGCCGAATTCGAACAATATAGCTGGGCCGACCGACGAATCGAATGCTTGCAAAGCGCAAGTATGGTAGGCTCTGTTTCGCTGGACACGAGAACCGTTAGATGCAAAACCTTTAAAAAAATGGTCTGTTTTGCAAATAAATCGACGCGAGAATCTCACACACAATCAGCATTCTGATCTCGCGCAAATGACCTCGTGATCGTACTACTCCCCGTGAGGTGACAAGAGATAAACTCCGCTTAACTTAGTAGTGAAATTTCGCACTAAAGATGCTGTTATTACCCTGCGATAGAGATACCCCACTGTCTTTGTGAAGTTCCAGTCAATTCGCTACGACAGCTAACACATGCACCCAGACGGTAAGCTATGTGGTCGCGTGACTCGCCCACATGAAACAAAAAAACGGATTCAGATAAACCCACCAACCAGCGTTTTCGTTCTAAAAAACCTAACCATCCTCATCCTGATTGGCACTGATTTGCCTGGCACGTAAATTAATGGAAAATTTTTATCATGGATCGTTTCCTAGCTCGAGGGCTCAGAACTTAGATGGAGGAAAATCGATGAACGATGCACTGGCTAACTGCGTCAACAGCATCCGAACATTCGTGGCTATCGATCACATACCAAAAATGCACAGTTTAAATGCTTTTGAGCAATGCAATCAACTAAATAATGGTTTGTTACAATTCACAATACTGAAGTTCCTTTGTGCTAGCGGGAAGTGAGTACACGTCATCATGCAGATTTGTTGAAATTTTTATTTGAAGTAAAGGTTCAGCTCAAAGGTAAACTACCCTATTCGATCAGATAAACGAGAGGAATGATAGGAATCATCATCATCTTCAGGTGTAGAAACCAGGCACTTGCCGTACGATGGTTATAGCTCGTGAGGCTGATGAGCTTAATACTTCATTATTTAGCCTTATAGTCTATAATTTATTCAGAATCGCAAGCACCCTGAGTGAATGAACTAGTTTGCCGACAACTGAGGGTTAAACTGGGAGATGTATAGCTGGACAGGGCAGATCAACTTGTCTCAGACGGATCAGCTTGTCTCGGGTTGTTGTAAACTACGAGAACCGGCGCTGATGTAACTATCAAAGCGATTCTCGTACAGCTCACTTCCCCGTGGATATCTCTGAGTGAAAAGTCACAGTGACTACCAAGGCGATTTACACTTATCCGTTTCAAAACAGTACAGGTACCATAGGTCACCTTATCAGTTACTGTCCTCAAAACTACATAGAGATTAGTCCCTAAGAGCCGCAACTTTGTCTATGATAGCTTTTTCAAACATCCCTTTTACGTCAGAGCGGTTTATTTTCAACGTAGTAGAGCCAACCAGTTGAGAATATTCCAACTCACCCAGGATCTGGTGACCAATGAGATCCGTCTGATAAGTCGGCATAGCTATAACCTTTGGAAGGATGTATTTCCACACACGATGCACGAATAAGTAGGTGAATTTCAGATGACTGTAGCCAAACACCCTGTCTGAAGCCTCCAAACAACAAGTCTGATGCTGCTGGTTATGAACGACACTGTGTGCCAGGAGTTAGGACAGCTCCAGACACAGAAGCCACCCACAATTTTGTTGTCTCTTGACTTCAACACGTCATTCCATTCTGTGGATTGATTAGTTCTTCTAATCACACTTTATCAACAATGGATGCTCCGGGTTTTTCCGAACACAATCTGTCCGCTATATTTACGTACTTTTTGGTGCATGGGACTGTACGGATAAATTTCTAAAAACCTCCCTACAAAAAGTGGTATCCGACATAGATATTGGTTCTCTCCACCTCTGTTCAAGGAAGCAAGCATTAGAGGTCCTTCAAAATCCGGTGTTCAAACTGTCGCTAGCGAGAACTTTGCCTGTCTGGAGTATGTATGCGTTAGTGTGAAAGGCTCCAGATGGAAAATTGACCGTTCTGCTACCTTATGTTTGTAAAAGCCTTGCACCTACAAGGTTTAGAATCATGTTTCAGAATGTGCACTATTTGAAGGTGCAGTTCTTATTTCAAGAATAAACAGTGGGGATTGTCGAGGGCTTTGCTCAACTCTGGGGTGTTTATAACCCAGATTCAAGTGCGTCTGATGAGGCCGGTGCGCGGATTTAAACGGCTCAAATCCTGCCAATCAGTTTGCTTGACTTTTGGTGCCAAAAAGGAGCATCACGGAGTCTGAAGGACTGTGTGTACAAAGCTATAATATGAGTTATGTTGCGATGTGATTGTGGAGAATGGCCGCTACAATCTGAGATATTTTTTCATGTTCGACCACCAATGTCAACTGTTGGATGGTATCCGCAAATTCGTGATTAGAAAACGGGCGTTTGTTTGGGTAGCAGGTAATTTATTGGAATCTCGACTGCAGTGGCCTGGTTTTGTGCTAAGCGAGATAAGTATCCGTCGACCAAAACGTGTATCTTTCTCTCTGTCTCCTTAAGAATACCGCAAGCTGCGAGTGTGACTCAGCAGAAGGACGTGTAAAGGATGGTGGTTAGCTCAAGTGCTGTTGGAGCTGCTGGTTTCTGTGGAAGGTACGCTCCTGAGGTCAATGTAAGATAAGACTTTAACCGACGTTTGTACTGTCGGAAGTTGTCTAGATGGCTTGATGTGTTTGCCTGATTAACCACTGCCGCATGCATTCAGTTCCATTCCGCCCTTTTCTTATTTTCTTCGCTTTGCTTTTTTCGAGGCAGATGCGGCTGACTATCACTCGAGTGGACACACATTTTAGCCCGAGGGTACAGGCAGGTGCATTAAGCCTTCAGAAATAGGGAGGTGGCTATATTACTGCAGCTCGGACCGTTCTTTGGTCATTAGTTTGCCCACTCAGCCAGGCAATCTCGCTTCAGATAATTTGTGTGTATATGCACCCATTAACAAAACTTTTGTGATTTACTTGATCTATACGCACGAACCTCGTAATTCTGATAGTTCAGAACGGAGACTTTAGCGGTGACTGAATGTGGTAAAAATATACTCACAAACCTGCTAAATATTGGCCATCTTTGAGAACTAATCACTTATTATTCGGTATAATGATTGGTCATTTGGCTAACTAATTGGAAACCATTTGGGAAAGATAACCTGATTTGGACTTTATGGAGTTCCACGGTCTGCAACATCTCACGGTAAGCAGTGGAACAACTGATCTCGAATGGCATTGTTCTTTGGAAAAAGGCTATTTTACAAACCTTCGGCACACCAAGGTGAATAAATTGTGAATATCGCTCATAGGGTTGGTAATAACTGTGGACCGCTCACTTCCGAATGACCTGGGTAAACTGGATTCTCATGTGAACTCGCGTATCCATCGCGCTACCGTTAATTCATATGTTTTCGAATATCCATGATACACAAAATTAGTACGTTGTGCTTCACTCATACGAGGATTGTCTTTTCGTCTGTGCTGCGTTTATTGATGTTTCAATGCTCAATCGCTCAGTTTTGAATGTGTTATCGGCTGATGGTTAGTATATTTTTGGACGAAATGTTTACGCAACGCAGTATTTTATCGCTCCGACCTTTTCATCACTCTTAACAATATTATCAGTCCTGACGAACTGATGCAATGGTACATGATTCGTGGCTTTTCAGTAAGGTCATGAATTGGTTTGGTAAACTCTGCATGGTAAAATTCAAACGTACATCCAGATAGCATGACATTTCATTGATTTTCTACCGCGTATCGAAGTGTCGTAGCGTTGATTTGACCATGTACAGTTGCCGATCTTCTTCCACGATACTTAACAGTTGAAACCAAGAATTTGTTTTTGAATTTCAATATACCTGTTTATTTGTGAAAAAAATTATTTTGAAACCTTAGTTCGTTTCATACGGGCTGTTTACCATGTTTTTTTTCGGGAATAGTTCACGGGACATTGTTCCGTCTTTTCACACTTTTTGGGTTAGTCCCGGGACTGCCTTGAAGGCTCATTTTTTTATCTTGAAATATTCGGTTGTCGAGATGTCAGGAGTAAGCTTGATTGACAGTTAGCTTACAAGAAATATCGGGATTTCGCTCGAAGCAACAAGATCCCCTTACTTTCTACATTGCAGTCAAAGTACAACAGGAATCCAACTGGAACCCAACTTCTGCAGTGAACACCTGTAAAATATGGTCCCCTGAGATCCACTATCCCACTCCACCCGTGAAAATCAGTTCTCACGAGGAATGTTACCCACTGCGTTACGTGTTCTATATAGAAGACAAGCCAAATTATGTCAGAGCTTTTGCCAACGGGAAGAAAGTGTCTATGATTGCACGTGACACCCACTGTCGTGTTTATTTCCACGCTCAATATAGAAGATTTGTGCCATTTGGTCAAAGTCCGAATTCAGCTGAGCAGAACAGCGTAGCTGGACCCACGCTCTACTATCAAGGCAAGCGCGTTCGACCCGTTACAGTGGCCGCACGCAATATCACCGAGTTGCGACGATTCCTTGAAATATTGGATGTTCATTATCCGGAATTCGGGGCAAGCGCTTTCCTCGCAGATCAGCTGATATTGGCCGACTCAGCTCATGACAAAAACAAGCACGTCTAGCATATGAGATAACCATGTCTGTTGTTGACATGCCGCTGCACATTACAGTTCAACTTCCCCTCGTGTACACATCGCCTGCTGTTTATAGGAAAAAGTAAGAAAGTACAAGGACTGTCACACTCGCTTCTTGCTACATAGGTTGATGGGCGGGAGGTAGGGCGGGGAAACAGGATACGATCAACTACAGAACCACTTAGTAGCTGCAACATAAACCGGAGAACGTTTTAAAGATGCCATGCTCTCAGCTCCTAACGCAGTATTCCGGGTGATTCGCTAAGTCTGTCAACTACAAACAATGCTTTGGCTCAGCCGGCTTTAAGGTTGTCACCGACCTTATCATCATCATCATCATCATCATCATCATCATCATCATCATCATCATCATCATCATCATCATCATCATCATCATTATCATCATCATCTTTATGATGAAGATGACAGGTGATAAGTATCTTTGGGATTCTGCGCTCACAATTTCCAGAAGTGTGTCTTGAAGGGAAGGATGGGGGAAAATCAGAGCCGGGAGATAATGAGTGATGACACAACTTCATGTGAACATCCAACAGAAACAAAAACTCGTTTTCATTCTGCACGATTTACACGGCCGAATTTTGATGAGGACATAAAGACACAGCAAGACAGAATCAGAGAGTGGGGACTCACGAAGTTTATCGATTAGTATTAGCGAGGGCTGTGAAACACAACAGAGACTCAGTTTGGGCAGTTTATCGAGGCAAGTTAGGGAAAATTAAGCTGGTTTTAATGGCTCTTGAAGCCCTAGTATTGAAGATTATAACTTTGAGGTTCTACAACGGAGTGTAGCTAGAGTTGCTGCCCGAGATGCCTGTATGCAAATCTTTTCTGATTCGGGAACGACATTGCTAGAAGTGCAAAAATTTACCAGTAAGATAATTGATAAATCAGTTAGTTCACCCATTCGTAGATCAATCATTTGATCGATTGATCGATCGATCGGTCGATAAACCAACCAAACATTCACTCAGTCCACCAGTTCTCCAGTCATTCAACCAGTCAACTTTCTGTCCCAAATTCTTCAAAATTATCAGTGAAAAACGGTGTGCTGCCTTAGAAAGCAGCGCCACTTTTCACAATGGTACTGATTTTTATGGATGCCAGCACTGTTCTCTATATCGCCGATTTTACGACAAACCTTTTCTTAATGCCACATTTCCAGGCGGTCCACTGTGATTATATCAGAAGACAGCATTTACGTTGATGTTTTTGTCATCATCATCGTCGTCGTCAGCTGTAAGAACCGCCTGTCGTACAGTGGTTGTAGCTACCGCAGTTTCGTTCATTGATGATTTGGGGAGGTGGGGTAGGTAGCTGCGCATTGAAGGCGGGAGCTGATAAATTGGTGTGTAAATACGGCGCTGTCAGTGGACTGTTAAGTGGGGGAATTGGGAAGGGAGCTATGCATTGAAGGCAATAGCTTAGATGCACGAGCGCCACTGAGGGCGCGACTGGGCCATGTCTGACTATGTCTCTAACTATTGATGTTGTTCAGAGTTCCCGCCTCCCGTAAGCCCAAATCTTTCACCACTTGAACCGCGTTCCTAGCTAGTCTTTGTATCAGAGGCCGGAATTTTCATATCAGTTAAGTATCGGTTTCAGTAGCTGAATTTTACTCTGTAGTTTAAGTAGTCTGTTTCTGTCATATCTGACTGTTGTTCCCGCTCCAGTGCTAGTGCCGGAAAAAGACTCACCGATAAGGAACAGAACAGGTTTATTGCGAATAAATGAGTGCGTGCGACTCTGTGCGAGTGCAACACTTACAAGGGACCTCACGCTATTTTGAATCTTACTTTCATCGATCCAGGCTGTTGCTGAACTGATCGAATGATTGATTAGCCTGGATGCTTGCTGGCTTTCCTATTGATATTTAGGTGGAGTTTTAGGGTCTTAGTAGGTTCCGGGCGTTCTGGGGTTGCTTTCAGGAATCTGACCTTCCTGATAGTTTCCATTTTATCATACCGTACACTGGGGGTGGGAAGTACATCAAGACTGATGTATCACCTACCATGAAGACTGTTCAGAAGCAGATTCTGGGTGGTCTACCAACATCCATCGCAGCATCATTGTCGCTTCATCATCAACAACCACACAGCAGTGACAACTGCTGGCGTCCAATTGCCACACAACCAAGACGAAAGTAAAAATTACAAAGAGAGGGTAAGAGCAGAAGTGAGTCCGCTTATCCAGTGTTCCCATAGTATTTTACGGGAACAAGGTATTTACCCAATATGTGGCAACAAACCCTCCTGTATCGACACAAATAAGTGGCGTGATTGCCCTAGGTGGAGCATCGTTCTTTCAATACAGAGCATGACGACATTTGAGGGGTTTTAGCTTCCGGAACAGTCATCGCTCGCAATCCCGTCAAGTGAAGGTCTTTATGTACAGGCCTGATGAACTAGGGTATACCTCAGTATATGCTTCCGTCATTGCAGGTTACTTCTGCTCAGTTCGCAGTTGATGTCCGGTTTACGTCCTGCGGTGTAGATGAATCTGACTCCAAAGAAAAACTAGGATGCTGTTGGTCGTCGGACTTATTTGCCCTTTAGGAACCGGGGGCGAACATCACCTCTAATGATAGGTTTCAGAATATGCACCCTGGCTACGGCAGCCATAAAAGTAACCCCTTTTGACAAAAGAAAATTTTATAACAAGGATGGGTGTTCTCTTGTCCTTGAAAAATCATACTTTTGTAAGGGGATGTTACGAGGATCGGTTACAGTTCACCTGTAGACTGGATCGAACTGATCACAAAAGCGTCATTTGCCCAAAAAGAAATCAGAACAATGCTCGTGTGTAAGTTTGCATGTTTCTGACCAATGCCCCTGAAAATATACTGCTTTTCGGGGCTCACAGGAGAAAGGGGAAACTATGGGTGGTGCACCTCACATTGAAGTCTGCGTGAATAAATTTGTTGAGAACTGTCAAACTTAGTGGTCTGTTCAGGCTGTGCACGTTGCATTCCTTTGACTGTACCCCGCAGATCGATTGATTGACCTGACCCCAAAACATTCTTGAGGAGGGAGTTTGCAATGCCATCAAAAGTTAGGTAAGATCGATCCAATCTATCAACTAGTTTGGCACATTGCGGTCAGTGCCATGAATTTGGAAAATTCATCAAAAAGAAAGGAGAAATAAAGAGGGAGCAAAAAGCGGTATTTACATATCACTTGGCCGGCTGAAAGAAACCATTGGATATTTAGGGTGACCATAGGACATTCCAACCCTATTTCCGATAATGCACCCTAGCGTAATGCAATATTTCTGTGTTCTCCAAAATAAACGTACTTTGCTGTTGACATTTGAGAGCCTCGATTGAGACTTTTGCAAATTTTACATCACAACCACATGTCTTATCAATTTCTAGGATTCATCATCCTATACTAGCTGGTCTCCTTAAAAGTAGTGGCTTTTGTTTTCGTTCCTTTTTCATTGTTGTTTTTCGTTTTGTCAGGCTCCTTCCGTTAGTTGGCGTGCACTGGCGACATTGAGCTGTGGGAATTCCATGCAACAACAACCGGGCGGCAAAAATAATGCACTATAGACTATGCATAACAGCTTCGGTCGGAAATTTACGTCAAAGCAATTTTTTAGTTCGCAAACTGAACCGGGTCAAAATACACTGAAATTGCGCAGGAAACTAGTCAGAATAGACTAGACCCCCAATCGGTCGATTGATACCGGCTCAGCTGGCTACTGTCCTCTGTTCCGAAGTCTCTACCACCAATGCAATATGAAATATTATCAAGCTTCGTGAGACGTTTCAAAGCAGCTTACCCACCCAAACCTGCCTCTGTGTGGCTTTTTGTGAAGGTGTTTGGATTCTCGGACCTATAAGACAGACAGTAAATTTCAGTGTTTCCCTAATTGTGGACTGTATGCGAATACTGCGTTTAAAGTAATCCGTAGATACAATACATGTTTCCAATCTGATCGCTTAGGAGTGCTGTATTCAAAGTGACCACCATTAGCTTAGTACAATGAGCGATTTACTCCGTGACCAGCTCGACTCAGTGGCCAGAAATCAAGGCGTAGCATCTGCGGAGTGAGACCGATACTACTACCTCAGACAGTCGGCAGTTCTGAAACCAGCAGTATTGTTCTACATTGAAGAATAGGTTGAATTTACGCTATCATTGCACAATCCCAACGAACCTGAGGAGCAAACTTCGTGTTGCCTGTGACTCCTCTTCATAAGCGCCTTATCTCAGTAGACGAATAGAATGAAAAGTAGTCACTTCGACTGCAAAACTGCAGGCAGTATACTATTTCCCACAAGAAGATGGGTTTGAAGTCGCACATGTCAACTTAAGCCATAGCTGCGAAACAATCGTATCAGCTCAGTTGCTATATCGGTAACATCGATCATAGGGCACATGTTAGTGGGTCTTTTATCCTATCCTTTGTTCGTGAGCCTACACCCAAAGCCTGCTTCAACAGTAATACTCTGCTTACGTCGCTATTAATGCACAACGATTATTCTGCAGATTCAAGACGTAAAGGCTTCTGAATATGGCGGATTACCCACTAAATTGTTCACATATGGTGGAATATGTTTGAAATATAATCCTTCCAGTCAGTCAGTTGGACATAAGAAGCTGAGAATTTATCACAGGACCGCATAGATACCACCATGGAGTCGGTATACAGAAGATCATGCAGACATAATGTAGCTAACCACCGAGGAATCAAAAGCAATGAAATACTGGCAAAATCTTGGCTCATATTCCGATGAGTTGCCTGGATGTGGGCCCTATGAAGAGCCCAGAGTGACGCTGCGGATTCCGAAACGAATAGACTACTAGTAATCAATTAGGTCAGTGAGATCAATAAAATAAATTTCCACTAAGGTAACTAACCGAATTCGGAAGAAAGTTATTCGTTCACTGACCCTCCTCCATACCCCGCTCCACCCATCGAACAATGAACAGCGGTCAACCCATCCGCCAGTTCCCTAGCCATTCTTTCCAGCAAAATAAACTCTTACTAAGCTCAAAGGATCTGACCCATCTTGTAGCCTTCAATGTCCGTACTCTATCGCAAATTGGGCAACAGGCATCTTTTACTGAAACCTTAATTTTCCTCTCTGTTCATGTATGTTTTGTCCCCAAAACACGCTTACAAGGCCCCACTTCGGTCATGCACTTCAGGGAGCTTAGGTTGAGCTCGAATTTTTCACAATTCACTCTTCGGATATCTGGTTATCCTGACGCAGTGGCTTATGGTATCTACGATGTGGGAGTTGCATTCGATCCCAAGGCTGAAAGGCTGGACTGGATCCCAGTAAACAGTTCTCTTTTCGTTGTGCGGTTCTCTAGTTCAATTGAGATCAATGCAGGTCGATGCTGCAAACGGTGTTTATTTGTTGCATCAGCTACGCCCCGACAGACTGCAGTTCTGAGACTGAGAAGGACGGGTTTTATCGAGAGTTGTAACAACTGCTTCCGTAAGCAAGAACAGATATGATCAGCCTGGCGGATCATATGAATTCCCAAGTCGGACGACTGAGTCCGTGGGAAGCCGATTTAGGTGGTAGACTTGGAGTCGATTCAAAACGTACGGATAATGGAACCGACTTCTTCGACCATCATCCCTCCCTGACCAGTTTGAACTTTCAACACAAGCGCCCACATCGAGTTATTTGTAGGCCATTAACCGCAAACCAGTCCTGGAATCATGTTGATCATGTGGTTATCGGTTACCAATGTAGAGCCCCAATTAGAGGTTGTTTTCCCTCCTGGGATACTCAACTTGACTCTGGTCATGCCATTGTGCAGGCTCCATTGTCACTTCGCTTTCCGGCAGCACTGCGCTTGCTGAAGCAGAGCGATTCCATTCATCAACTTCGACAAGTTTCAGCAGCCCAACAGTATCCAGCTTATCTGGTTGGAAAACTGCAAGAAATGTGCAGTATTTCTGATTACTGAGATTGTTCGGAGGTTTAATGGAAGCGAGTTAAAGAAGTTATGCTCTTAGCTCTTAGAACTGTTCGTCCCAAGCCATCCGACTCGACTAAATGATCGCTGGATATCGTCGAGATCAGCAGATATTATTGCTTCCAGGAAAGCCATACCAGCAACTGGCGACTGTCATGGCGCATGTAGATCCCTCAGACGCCGTACAGTCAAGAGGTTGGAGAAAGACAGAGAAAGCTAGTGGACTGCGAAGACTCAGAAGACGAGGAAGGCTTCTGCTGCAAGCAGCAGTCGTGTCCTATTTCAGCTGATCCGGCCAACCGGCCAAAAGAAGATAGGTGTCAGCGAAACAATACGCGGAAAAGACAGAACGGCAATTCATTCTCAAGATCGCCGTTTTGAGCAATGGGATGAACACTTCAAAGGGCAGTTCAACTAGGCTCCTTCAACACAATTGATAGAAGGACCCAGAGGGTTTGAAAGAAACATCAACACCAGTCCGTCAGACACCGTCAGCAACAGAATCCAGTATGATATCATTCTTTCAAGACGACAGGACATCCGGCCAGGATTGCCTACACCCCACACTCTTCAAAGAAGACGGTAAGATCCCATTGAACAGTCTGATAGCCATACTTCAGAGGATTTGGAACGAACACTTAATGCCAACCGAATGGAGCGCCTCGACGGTGACTCCAGTCTTCAAAAAGGGAGAGAAAACGTTATGCGAAAATCATCATGGCATCAGCCTGGTATCTTTCGCATTCGAGATGCTCTCTAACATTACTTCACGCAAGTTGATCGATTATCGCTCGAGACAGGTTGGCGAGAATCAAGCCAGGTTTCGACGTGGCCGAGGGAGCATCGATCATATCTTTACCCTTAAACAAGTCTTTGAACAGCGCCAATATTTCAAACGTTCTACATTATCCACTTTTCCTGATATCAAGACTGCTTTTGAATCCATTGACCGTCAGAAACGTTGGCGACATCTGGCGACCAAGGGTGCACCTTCCAAATTTATGTCCTTTATGAGGGCACTGTAAGCAAACTCCTGTGGATGGAACTGACTGTACTGCAAGACTTCTCCAGCGTTCACTACGTTCATTGGTGTAAGACAAAGCTTCTCTCTTTAGCCTTCTATCTTCAGTTTTGTTATTGATGTGGTGCTTGAAATTTCTCTGCCTGCCTCCGAAACTTCCGGGATCGAAATGCTCCCGAAGCTTTCCCTCACAGAGTATGTGGACGATATTACTCTCCTTGGTTAAGATCCTTCAAAAATGCAAACCATTTTAAATAACCCAAGTAACTCTGCCGCACGGTTTGGAAAGCGCTTTACATCTACAAAGTTCAAAGTGATGCTACAAGACTGGGTGGGATCAAACCCAAACCTCATGCTTGCAGACGAGCCAGTCGACGTGGTAAATCACCTTGTTTACCTGAGCAGTTGTATAAGTTCTGGTAGACTGGCTGGAGATGAGATTACTTCTCGAATCGGGAACGCCAAGGCAGCTTTTGCTAATTTCCGACACCAAAAGCACCAATGTGGCGTCGGTTTGTTTGTTCGGGGGTAGAGTATAAACTGCGGTAGTATGATCCATACTGCTTCGTGGATCAGAAGCGCGGTCTCTTAATGCAGACGACGTATGAAAACTCAGTGTTTGACCATCGGTGTCTCCGAAGCATCGGTCGGGTCTGGTGGAAACATCGGATTAGCGATGCTGAAGTAAGCCAGGTGGTTTTTAGAAGAAGGAGCTCTCCAAAGATAGATGAATTACTCACGCTCCATAGGTTACTCCGGTTAGGACATCTACTCCGAATACCAGAAGACCGCCTGCCTCGCAGAGCTCTCTTCACCCAGCCCTATGCTGGGTGGAAGTGGTCAAGAGGTGGACAACGTACTACCTGACAACGAAATAGGAAAACACAAACTAGCAAACTGAGTTGGGTCAGCAACTGATGCCTCCATGGATGGAGACCCCGGGACTCAACTCACTAATGGTTAATGACACTGGCGGACATAACTCAGTCATGCGGTCAGTGGTGCTCATGTATCATAGCTATCCCCTTTGAAAGCGCAGCTGCCCAGATCCAGAACTAACTGAACATGCAGTCACTTCCTAGGCTTAGTTTTATCTCCCACGCTTTCCCATTATCTGGTGGTTGGAACTGTGGCAGCTGGAACCACTGTCCCCTCAGTACACGGTGCACAGCTAATAAACTGAACTGAGAAGATTGTGCGCCTGCTCACTACTGTCTATTCAGATTAAGATGTTTTATAGCGGAAAGAAGTTTATGTGCTGTTGGGCCTCTAAATTATACGCTGACGACTGCGCTCTAAAGGCATTTTGTGAACAGCCTAAACGCAACATTTCTGTCTACCGCATCTCGTTGTGGCCTAAGTGAAGATGTTTCATAAACATTTGTTTCCTATCAACCTGTTACTGGGTTATGCAAATATTTACCAAAAAATTTAGAAATGAATGTAAGAGGGATAGTTCGTTGCTCAAATGTTGCTACTGCGGCGCACACTAACCCTCAATCAAATGTCAGAAAGAGTTGAAGGCAGACAGCGCGTTTGGAGGACATCAAAAATGTGACTGGAGCAATCGCCATCTGCGAGTGGCCACAAAATCGAGGTGCACCGTGCTATCTTGTATTGTTTACAATTGTATACATTTGTATACATACACGGAGGTCATATCGACGTTACGTATGAATCATCCATAGATTTCATCTACAATATCTGCGTAGGATTAGGCGCGCACATCGGCTAGATCAGATACCGAATACCCAAAGTATTCGCGGAATAATATTTTTGGAGTCGAAAGCATATTGAATCACAGACAGTCGCTCCAGTTACGCCATGTTGGTACACACCTTACTGAATTGCACGCTCAAATGGTCACCGTATGGGCAGCTGAATGATGTGTGAGGCCGAAGAATATTCCAACTACAACCTCACATGAGTTTAACAAATAGTTTTGATTTTGCGTCATGAAAAAACCTGGTTGTACCTTGGGGTGTCTGACAAATATTCGTACACAGAAGTGTGGCACATTTCGAGACAGTCTATTCTTACACTTGAATATTAGCAATCCTTTCGTGAACTACTTATGACGTACCGGCTAAATTTAGTTTAGGTGGATACTCCACCTGTGAACGCATTCGAATGAACAAACCCGGACTTGCGGGACGTCAAGAACCTCGTGCTCTATCAGCCGCAAAGTAGTGAAGGGTAAGCTGGTAGCATTATTGTCCCAGCTCCTCAGAATGTTACTATGCCATTACTGCAGTTTTACCGCCCATTTATCCATGACCCCGGGATAGTTCATCCTGAGCAGCTTCGATGGATGCGAGTGCACATTATTCTGCGGGACGAGTGTGGTATCATACTGACTAGTAAGCGAACTGGCTCTTCAAGTGTTCTTTTGAGTTTTATCTTCCCTGGGCTGTCTTGGTGACTCACAGCAGACCTCTGTGATTTCACGCACTGGTCTTATTGCTTTAGATCTATTAGAACTCCCTTAGGACTCACGGGGTCACTCACTGCAGCAAATCTGACTCCGCGCAACTATATGTACAGGTATTCAGTCGTCCAACCGATGTTTACAGACGAATCTGTCTCGGAAGCCAGCCAACCATGAACCAATGGGCAGTGTTTTGTGCACTTGACGAAAACGGCAAAAACGTATTCCCATTTCGTCACGCTTTTTCCGTCTCGAAGAGGGCATGTTAACCACTTTAGGAGATTTCGACAGGTATTTGGCACTGCGAAGACACGTATACATCCACGTAAAAAACGGTTACTAAATACTGTGTCGCTGTTGATCACTGAGCTTGCCGAAAGCTTGTCGAAAGCACCTTTGGACTAGTAGCGGCACAGTAAACTCATACCACCATCTGTCATGAACTTTCAGGACCAGTTTGTTTGGCCTTACCAAGTATTAGCAGTCCTATGGCACACCGCAACTTGATGGAAAACTGGATCGGGTGTCTCCCGGTTAGTTTTACGAGACGATCTAGTGTTAAGAATTGGACGTGCACCAAAATTCTCGGCACAACCGTCAAATAGAAAGATAATGGTTAGGCCAAGGAAGTTGTCGCGGATAATTATAGTGACAGCAATTCCAGGTAATTAGCTTGGACTACCTTGAAATGCTGTCTTGGCATTTCGACCTACAGAGCAGCTTCAAAGGTTATCCGTATTCGAAAAGAATGTCCCAAGGAACTTGAATGGGGCAATGCACTTCAAAGATTAGTAACTTGACGCAGAGGTTCCAGTCAAGGAGTGATTTTTTGAAAGTTCATGTGGTTCAATATTCAGATTCGTACAAGTGAATGGAACGTGGCTTTGAAACAAAGAGGACATGCTGAATCCAGTGCAGCTTTGCGTGCACATCTCTGACCCATCTCAACTACAACTAACTTGGTAGAAAGCTGGTGTTTGAGCACAATTCAGATATCAAGTGAGACAAAAAGCCAAATGAAAACATTGTTCGCAAACATATTTGTATAAGAAGTTGAAAACGTCCCAGTTTTGCCGCAATGGTGACACAAACTAAGACGTATCTTTTGGGCAGCCTACTGAATATATGGTTACTAAAAACTTTCTGGTGTATGCACGACATATTTGGCTGTTTTCCTCCATTCAATGGTAGCGAAGTTCCTTACTGTTTCGTCTGTTGCGCTCGATAAGTCTTGGGAAAGAGTTGCGAGCAAGATGAAACACATCACCCAGTTCCTTACCATTACCAATCATTACCAATGTTCAAAAATAGCTATATTTTTGAAGACAATTTCAAAAATGTCGGCTGCACACTTCGTTTCAGTATAGACCCTGCCGCTCCAAGCTTTCGATGACATGGTTGGAAAAAATAGATCAATCCACAAGTGACCCCCAGGAGGAATGAATTGTCAAGATGAGTGGAACTTCCATCTGAGAAGTCATCACTCGAGGAACCAGTCAATACTTGACCATGTGATGTGGATCCCGTGATTGAAAGATGAGCGGCGCTATATCCTGTCTGAGTGCCAGTTAATCACCCTACTGATCAGCCGCTCGTGGCCGAATGGTTAAATTTTCAAACTACTAACCAGGAGGTCGTGGGTTCGAAACTCTGAGTTTTGTGAGATGCCCACCGCTGATGATTTCCAACAAGGATGAAACGGTTGTTTCAGAACACACTGGGCTCACTGATGGGGAGAAATCTCAAAGGGAAACCAAGTGTACCTACGGACACCGTACAGAAGTTCACTACCAGTTTGAAGTGAATTTTCATCACGGTAAATTTAAACTGACTGTCCTGGATGAAGCTCAAACTCTCGTTCATTTTATCATTGTCGTTTGGTATCACGAATTGCGCTTTCTACTGCACAATGGCGGGGGAGCGTAGATACTTCAACCAGTTTATGAATTCGTTCTCATTGGTTACGGCTTATTTACCCATTTAGCAAGTTTTCATATTGGCAAGTGCTCAATATATGTATGAATCCCATCGGAAACCTATGGAGAACAACTGGGAAAGAAACACTGTTCTTACCGACAAAAAAGACTTGGGAATATATTTGCAGGCATATTATTTCGGAATGACTTGAAATTCTTGGGCTTTTTTTAGCTCGAGATAGCTCAATGGTTAAGGCTCTAACTTACTGACCGAAAGGTCTGTCGTTTGAATCCAACCTCTCGACAGTTACTGAGTAGATTTGGATAACCTCGCAGTATCCCGGCCCTTCTGCTTCATTCGGGTGTCGTGGAAGCCAGGTAGCAAAAAGGTGTTACAGCTGACCGACTGTTATTGTTATCTCTGTCCAACAGTGAATAAGTTCTACAATTTGCGTGTTACAGAGTTTCCCAGCTTCAGCCCGCTGCCAACCGTCCAAGATGCTCAGATTGGCAGTTTCACAGCCACAGTAACTTCACTTGCAGTGATCCTGGTGAGGTTCGTTTGTGGAGCGATAAAAAATGCAAACTGGAAAACAATACTTGCAACTTTATTAAAACGATATTATTCACGTCAACCATTGTAGTGGACTAGGTTGCGGAGAAGGTACATACACTGACAAGCAAACTTGACCTACGCACCCTGAAGTTTCGAAAGTGCACGACGGTAATGAATGTACTGGAGTAATAAGTTGCAGACCCTGGTGAAGGAACACAGCGTTTTATTCGAAAAGCCTCAGCCAGTTCCACAAGCCTGTCAGCGCATGAGAAACCGTTCTGTGAGGAGCCTTTGGCAGTTCATAAGCGCTACCTGACTGGGTCAGTCGGAACGACGGTCGGTTCACAGCCTGTGTGAACAGGGCATACGAAAATTAACAAGTGGCGTGACCGGTAGTCCTCAGCTTCAATGTCACGTCCTCACCAATCAGATAAACATTATATCGACAGATACTAGCCAATGATCATAGCTTTTCCCTACTTTGGACTCGATCAGTTCAGTACTCACGAAGGTCACTGAGAATGTTTGGGATGTTGAGCGATAGAACTCTGCTCTCAGCGTTTGCTACTCCATCACAACACAAGTTTGGTTTTGCAGAAGTCAAGTCGATACGGAAATTTACTTCCGGCATTCCATTTGGAGTAACTTGTGTGCACGGGCGGTTTTCGAGTAAAAGACAATACCATCTACATAGATCAAGTACAATATTCTTCGTCTAAATTCATAGTCCCTTGCGGTGTGCTCTACATGTCAGTGGCTAGGTTCACCAAAAAGAAGAAACGTGTGGCCCTGACTAACTCCGCTGGAAAACGCAAGTATCCACTACCACCTTTGGATGACGCCAGTCTAGCCCCGTAGCGTCTCGAGGAAAAAGGGCATTAACAACTTGCAAACCAAAGAGAACCCAAGTCGCAGACCACTAAAAGGATTGGACGGGTCCAATGAAAGACAGCTGATCAACTGAACTGCTTTCGAATTAGTAAACGAAGTAATCCAGATGCTGACTTTTGTTAGATATTAGGTTTCTAATTATATAATTTATCATTTGACCATGTTTGCTTGGGTCTTGTTTAGCGGATTGGCTGAAACAACTCTTTGAATTCGGGCATTTCCTAAAACTATGATTCTATGGAACATCTGCATCTCACATACGGGTTTTGCCTGAGCTGTTTAAAATGTATCCATCCTAAACCCGGAAGAATTCACCGTTTCGTGCCAAGGAGAGACAACAGTCAACGTAGGTACTCGGAAACAGCACATACAGTAGTGATTCGCTTCTCGGTAACGATTTTTAAGCCGAATCAACGCACGTGTTTAGAACTGTCAGCGGATAACTGAGCCTTCTGATTAGTAGCTAATGACTGGATGTTCACTTAGGTTCCGTGTTTGTTTAACAGCATGGGGAAACTCGGTAGCGCAGTAGTGTCCAATGTGCCTAAATCCAGTACTGTCCAGAAACAACTGGCTGTCGGTACCAGGTTAGAAAACAGGTCCGTTACTACCAATACGCATTCGGCTTGATTTGGAAATGACCCTCTATCAGGAAAGGACCAATAAAATTTTACAGCGGTTAGTTTCCACAAAATTCATCCTGAAGTTAATGTAGCGACTAAAATCGCTCGACGCACAGCACACAACCCTCTAAAGGACTTATACAAGTCTATTGGTGTTCACAGCTATGTGGCACCCTTCACTACCGAGGTTCTCCTGATAAATTTGAAACTAATAAAGATATATAAAAAATTCGGATGAGTCCAGCGTGGGCTGGTGGAGTAGTGGCAACACGCTCGCCTCGCATATCAGATGTGCGGAGTTCGAACCCCGGAACAACCACTGGATATGCACTGCTGATGAGCTCTAATAAGAGCGAAACTCATGTCCAGTGCTTCCCCCCTTTGGTGTGAACTCACCAGTATGACTGCATCAGGACAGGAGGACGATTGTTCAAACGAGAGCCATGTGAGTATGGATTCTACAAAGTCCCGCAACCACCAACACCTGAAACCACAAATTGCCAACCTAAAGTTCGTTTTTATCGAGACTTTTGCTCCCTGCTGCGCCAAACCAAAGCCACGGAGAAGGAAGCGACAATTACATTCAATAGGTGTGTATGCGTGGACTTGGACGCGCAATGAACGGAGAAATGTGTGAGAAAAATCAACGTGGTACAACCCGAAAAATATTAGCCATATCTAAAGGTGAAAAGAACAGACAACCAGCGTGAGCCGTTCAATGCGGGAGATGGATTCGGTCCTGAATGAATGTTGCACAGTCTGTCTGGTAACACACAAGGACGGATGCGTGGCTGCTATGGGTAAACACTGAATAGAACAAAGTAATAACTCTCTGTGGAAGATGGATGGGAGTGAAAGTGAACTAGCGCATTTGGAGCGCATCAAAAAGGAGTACAATCTGTGACAAATACAAGTATTATAAGACATGAAACAAACAGGTAAGTTGATGGAGTGCAGAATGTGAATGAATGTGTGTATGAGGGCCGTGGTTTTCGCTTATTATGGTAGACAAATCACTGAGATTGGCGCTTGAACAGGGGGTGGGGGGCAGTAATGATACAGCTACGGATGCCTGAAACCATGGAGTGAAAACTGGAAACAAATGGGTTACAAAATGCATCGCCTAGGAAAAATAAAGTCAGAATCATGCCGTGGTGGTGGGGGGAGTATAGTGCAAGGGAGTAGAGAGTAACACAGCCTCTGTGGCGCTAGCTATACTACAAGTTAATCTGGATTTCGAACACTCTCCAACTGTCGATTAGTCTCGGGAGACACGGAGGTTGACTGTTTGTCGGGTAGCAGAGGCTGGACAGTATCTTCATGTGCAGCATTGTGGACGGTTGGCTTTGACGGTGATGTTGGAGATACCAACGTCGAGGGTGGTGCTGAAAAGTCACTGCGTTCAGACGTTCCCGGAACACTGGTCTGCGTCTCACCGCACGAGTTAGCAGACGAAACTTGGAGGTGAATGGATGGGAACTGGGAACTGTAACCAAAAGAAACAGTGAAATGAAAAGTGATGAAAAGTGCTACTTGCAAAGTCCAGTTGAGTAAAGCACAGTATATATATGCAACATTCTTTGTGGGAATGCAACATCTATCGTCGCACTCGGCTTGTTGTGTCACTCATTAGCCTGCATCAGAATGCACGACAATCTGTTCAGCGCACTCCTAGAGCAAACCACACAACGGTCTTCAAAGGAAGCGTTAACCCGCATCAATTGGTTCTGATGAGTCCATAGGTTAACCGACCAAGGCAGGTCTACGTTTGGTTTGTTGTCGCGCAGTTGTACAGTCGACGGGATACCATTATACTGAGTGGACCACCTAAGTTAAATGTGAAACTTTAATCCAAATGGAGTTACAATTCACTGCCCCCTGGAGGCAAGTTTGGATCAGTTTTTGTACACTAGGCACCGCACAGATGAAAGTAAAACCAAACTGTCATTAAAATTGGTTGAGTTTAGCCAAAGATCACGAGCAAATGGTCGTTCAAAGATAGAGATTGCGCGGTCCATTTGGTAAGCTACGAAGTGAAAATAATCTGGCAAGGTGAATTTAGACCAACAAGCCGCTTCAGCTTTCATTCTGACGACCAGTATGACATGTGTAGAGTTGTCAGCGATGACCGGGGGCGAGATGGCTCATTGGTTAGAGCGCGAATTCGCTAACCGGAAGGTCTGTGGCTCGAACCCAATCTCTGCCTCTCGACTTCCCCTGTCTAGGCTTGGACAACCTGGCTGTATCACAGCCGTCGTGCTTCCTTCGGGTGGCATGGCAGCTGGGCACCGAAAGGGTGTTACAGCTGAACGATTATTCTTATTTTTATTCTTCTTATTAACCACCAGCCGCCGGAGCATACAGTGCCATCTGTTTAGATCTGAATTAAAAGAGATAGAATGTTCCCCAACACAAGTGCTTTAAAAAATCACGTGCCCTGCTGCTCATTTTGGTAGAAAACTGTCTATCACGCAGCTTCTACTAAAAACGACGGGGTTGATTGCACAGGAAGCTAGATGATGAGCGTACAGTTGGTCGTAGCAGTTAATCTCTTATGAACCCATGCATTTCAGCACCCTGATCTGTCAGGAGATTCACCTCCATGTGAAGATCTTCTGATAAGCGCCCATCACGTTTGTCCTTTCAACCTACCTGAACTTTATGGTGTCGTTGGATTGATGTGCCATCCAGAGTGTCGAAGTAGAAACAACAACAGCAGTCACACATATCTGTCTGCATATGTCAAGAGTGTTTGTCAGATTCCTTGCTGGCGCTTTTAACCTAATCCAGCAAGATCGAGTGCACTTTTACTCTCACCTCTGACACCAACATTCGACATGACTCAAATGAACCAGAAATGGTTTTTCCCCATAGTGGGAAACACAAAACTGATAGCTCAGCAGTGCTTGGAATTCTCAAAAACAGGTAGCGTGCACTTCTACCATGGAACTCGAAAGTTTCCGGCACAAGACAGTGCAAATGAGGAAATACCGTTAGAGTTTTCAAGTGGTCTGTGGAAACGCTGAAAAAATATCGTTCAGGAAGCTATGTTGCAAGAAAAGTCAATTAAAAACTATTGAGGAGAATGTTGGTAGTTCAGGTAGCGTAGATGGTCGTTGGTTTGTTCGCTGAGCTGGGCAATTTGGCTGCAAACGTTTCATCACCAATTGAGGTGACATACAAGCAACGCTACTCAACGCACAACTACCAACCCATCGATACGCTTCACTACGGTCCCTAACAACGCACTGACGACCGGTGATGAAATGTTTACAATCAAATTGCCAAGCTCAGAGAACAAACCAACGACCATCAATGAAAACTGCTGTACAAGGCAAACGGAAGGTAAGTGTGAGATGTGCCACCAATGATAAGCGGCCAATTCATATAGTCTATGCTCCACAGGAGTGTGTAGTGTGTGATTTTGGCCGGTCCCGAGACTGCGCTCAGAGAGCCATACTTCCAAAAGACCTGCTCTTCACTGTCTCTGCCGGCAATGGTGTTTTCATTGGAGTGAAGAGCGAAAAACGTTCGCCGTCGAACCGGGTTGACAGACAATTAACTGTCTGTCTAGGGGAGCTGAATAAACCCCGATTTTAAAATTCACCAGGTGGCATGTACGACTCCGTTAGCAAGGAATCGCTGGTAGGTGAGACACTGGTAAAACTAGATGCTGATAAGCAGCGAACGTTCTGGACATACGATGCATCCGAAGGGTGTATGAACTGGGGAACGTTATCATCACTTAGTGGACTGCGAACTCCATACTTCACCCGTCTACCCTACGCATAAGATGCTTGTCGGTGAGAAGAAAATTTCCTGGGACAATACCCCTTTTGGTCTAGGATTTCGGTAAGTATACTGCTCTCGGGGGCGAGATGGCTCAGGGGTTAGAGCGCGAATTTACTGACCGGAAGGTTCATGGTTCGAACCTGACCTCTGCATCTGTCTAGGCTTTGGCAACTTGGCAGTATCGCAGCCCTCGTGCTTCTTTTGGGTGGCATGGCAGCTAGGCACCAAAAGGATGTTACAGCTGAACAAGTATCTTTTTTATACTGCTTCCACAAGTTCCAGTCCACAATACTGGCTTAAAAACCACACGCGAACGGCATATTAGCTCATCGCACTGCGTTTAACTTGGTAAATTTTAATGTAAGAACTTTGACAAAGGTAGGTGGACAGATTGCACCTACCCATTTGATATTGGAGTTTACTGTCCCAAAGACTCGAGCACCAGTATCAACGTATGCCCTACGAATAGTATGGTTCATAAATTGTACATACTACGGCTACCTGGAAACGAGCACGCTGCAGTAATAGGTCATGCAATAGAATAATACCAAACGCAACGGCTCTGCACTAATGGTTCCCCATTGACAATCGAGCTCAAAGCATAAACAACTGACTTAACATTTCGACAATTTTTAGACAAACGTCCCCTGCAGGTATGTGGTAGGTCAGCCATTCAGCGGGTAGAATTTAAGGAATTTTCCTTCTGCACCTTAAGTGTGTTCGTGTAGAGTGTGCCTGAGCTACCCACAGGAGTAAAGCCGACACTACGGTTAAGTGGACGGAATATCTGACCATCTTTAAAGGCTAACGCACGTTTGTTCTGTCATTCGTTTACGACCGAAATGTTAATAATGATAAAAACAAAGTTCGGGCTATTGAACACCAGCTCTTGTAGACAAGCCTGATTCTCCAGTAACAAAAAACCTAAAATCAATTTGCATCCAGGACAGTGATGGTCTGATAGCTCTCGGGGACGTGACCATTCCAACTAGATCAACGGAGCTGACGGAATGTGATCATCCTCACTAAGGAGGGCGGGATGGCTCAGTGGTTAGAGCGCATATTTACTGACCGGAAGGTCTGTGGTTCGAACCCGACCTCTGCCTCTCGACTTCCCCTATCTAGGTTTGGGCAACCTGGCGGTATCCCAGCCCTCATGCTTCCTTCGGGTGGCATGGCAGCTAGGCACCGAAAGGGTGCTACAGCTGAACGTACCGTGCGGCACATCTGGATCAATCAGTACGTTACCACAATGACCCCAAGAGATATATCAACGGGATACGTTTGCCTCTTGTAGGAGGGAGAACTCCTCTTTCGACTGGTGTACGCACACTAAGTCATGTTGAGAACTCTCAAGCGGAGTGGCCTTCATTTTGAGATGATGGTCATCAAGATCGATCATCACTTAACTTACTAACCCAAAAGTGTGTTATTGCTCACAGAAAAACTTACTAAAACTGAGAGTTTGCATCGGAGATCACATCACCAGGATTCAACGATTCTGGCTGCCTCGAAATCACACCATTTGATACGTGGTGTCCGTTGGCAGTCGATTTCCACAAACCAGCTGGAGTGACTGACGTGTTGGCACATAGCTGCAATGCAGGAGAAGCCTCGAAAACGGCTAGTAGCACATTTCGATTCAGCCCAAACCACCATGGGTTTCCTGGTCCCAAACAGAACGAGTTGACAGAATAGATGATGAGACTGAGCAGGACTGGGGCACAAATGAGCGAGTAGCTGATCTGAGCTGCGGAGAGATAATTGTCCAAACGGAGGGCTAGAAACGCTACAGCAGTACACAGTAGGAAATTGATGAAGATATGTGAGGCATAGTAGTAGACTGGAAGTCTGCGCTGAGTTGGAGGAATGTTAAATGCAGTGAAGTATCTGATGAGAGCGAAGATAAATCCAATCGTACAGAATATAAAACCCATTCCGAGAAGGATGAATGATGGAATGAAAGTCACAATCCATTTGGAACGGATCCAGTTGTCTAGACGAGAGATAAGAAAAAGCAGCTGCAGAAGATTTGCCGCGATGCATAACTCCAGTGTGAATGAGCACACACGACGGGGACGCGATGGCATAAAGGCAGGGTCAAATTCATCAAAGGTTTCTTGTCCAATAACCGATCTAGCCTGAAACCGATGCCGAGCGCGACGTCGACGAGCCCAGGAAAACATGGATCTAGAGTCTATCATAACAAAAAAGAAGCCAAAGATACCCAACAAACCAACCAATAGAAGAGGCGTGAAAATTGTCAGATAGGCTAGCTGTAAGGAAGGCAAAGATAAGTGTAAACACAGCAGTATCTCGGAACAACTGAGAAGAAGAGTGAGAAATGTCGACACGGACATGGCTTGGATGTATGGAAGTGCCGGATCCTCATATGTTGGTATAAATTCTGGATTGACGGAGGTATGTCGCTGACGTAGCCAGACAACCAGCCCTGTGAGCCAACCGAAAAAGACAGTCACTTTCCATAACCACAAAGGAAAAAACAGTGCCCAATAAGGCAAACTGATCAGGTGGTCGGACTGCGCCCCAACCAACAGCAACCACCAGAAAAGACAAAAACAAACAAATATATTTCCTTCGTTCACATTTTCCAACCTTTCTTGTAAACTCATATTCAACGAGAAGACGAAAATGATCGAGTAGTATGAACGATGTGTTTAGCGCGGCATCCAGCTTTCTTCAGATCACAAAGATTGTTGTACATCACATGGCGAGATTGGCTGAAAAATAGACGGAAGTCGGTGAAAAAACCCCAATACTAGCAAGGAAGACTCCGGTGGTGAAAACAAGGATGATCAAGCTGTTCGGTAGAATGAAATTCACAAGTTACGAAGAAGACGAATAAACGGATGCGGCCGTACGGCGAAACTGTTCTACAAACCTAAGCAAACCATTGGAGCTCTACTAATGGTGCATTAAACGTGTCTTGGAATGCAAAGAAGGAATGTATTATCATTATTATTGGCACAGTTCACTTCATTGAAACCACGTCTCTTTTGGCAAAAAAGTGTCGATAGCCGATGGTATCGGGAGCGCAAAATAATACGCATGTATTTACACTTATATGTGTATAAATATCTATCACGCAGTACACTCGAATCAGAATAGGGTATTATGTCGGCAAGCATAACAGGCAATGGCTAAAAAATGGTGAAGACGTGAAATAGAAGTTAAAACGGACAGTCGCGATAGTACAAAGGAATAACACGCGCGCCACTGAGTTCGGGTCTGTGCCATGCCAGCCAAAACATCCAGTCACAAATGTACACTACCGTTTGGCTCCAATCAAAGAATACATTCGACCCACTAGGGGGCAAACTAAGCGGTATCTCTTTTTGGTATCCCTTTATATTGCTGGTCGACCTCGATGACTCCCTCAATTAAAGTTGAGGAGCCAAACAAAGCAACTACTGGCGATCGGTGAGGTTGTGGTCTTACGGCGCAACCAAGCCAGAAAAGCTGGTCGACGATTATCACATCACGCAGTCATGAATCCTTGCCGCTACGTAAGACCCGACCATATGTTGCGGCACTGCCAATAGCCACCGGAAATGCTCTGTAAACGACAGCCAAAAGCAGTGGTCAGAGAGAAGTGCTGATCCGACAGATGCACAGTAAACTCGTCGCGAAGCCCTCAGAGATACTGGGGGTGGAAGACGATTCCTTCACTTTTGAGATGTGGCGTGTTATTGAGGGACTTAATCCCTCTGTCGTCACTTGGCTTCAAAGGTGACTAAAGCAACTCATTACTTTCAGCCTCTCGCGGACGTGAGGTCGCTGAAGTGCAGGCAAGCCTGACTTTGCACTGGCTTGATAACAATAAATCGAATCGAGTTGCACCATTTAAAGTTTATCCAAGATCAACTGAACTAACGGAGATCGTTCATTTGAAAGGATCACAGTGTCCGCGTAGTCCAGGCCAAACAACCTGCTTCTCGGGAGAAGCTGTAGGTAGTCAGCAGTTATCTCAGCATACGTTTGTTAGGAGCCGACTTGAACGAAAAAGAATACTCCGGGACGAACTCCAGTAATTGCTAGAATGAATGACGAGGGCAGATCATAAAAACATGGCGCTTGATGTGTCTCCAGTATAATCATTATCATCACCATCATCATTGACAACTTCAGATGGGAACATTGGTGATTCACTGCCACTAAACCATGTCAACTTATCTGTAAGTTTTATGACAGAAACAAAGAAATGGACTGTAGGCGTGACCTACGGCCAGCCTACAATAAACGTCCGGGGTGCCTAGACCTGATAAGGCGGATAGAAACTGATAACATCAATGCCACTGACATCGGTTATTCGCCACATCGCTGTCTTCAACCAGGCAAAGGGAAAGCCACATGGACCCCAGTAGACGGCTAAAAACCTTTATTCTATCCTGCCATGTCAAATTCCGTCCAATTCTAGATTTCAACCACTCCGAAAAAGTCATGAAAAACAACGCTCATCTCGAAGGCGGTAGCTCGCCATGCGTAATACATGACCCAGTCAACCTACCTCCTACCTAAAACTATCACTTTGTCGTGGTGGTCGGGTTTCTGTGTCACAATGATCCTGCAGGCTATAGTGGCTTGAACTCAGTTCCTAAAGGTTCAACCATGCCAGGAAGACCAACAAGAAGCAGCCCGACGAAGAACAGCGAGAACTGTATTCCGAGAAATCGTACCAATAGGTGATCTAGGGGTAAAATGATACTTTCTCTGCGATAGGAGTGTGAAGGCAGTAAGGTGCTTCCTTCAGACGTCCAGCATTTCCATATTTATGGAAGCAGCGATAATGCCTTTGCCCGAGGAAGGACGGGTTAAAAAGGTCGGCCCTAAAAACTTCACACTCGGATCGATCAACGGTCGACCGTGACCGGCAGCGTATTATTCAATACGGTCGAAGTGCCTTTAAAGCCAGACTCTGGTGCTGTTCAGAAGACAACTTCCGTACGCGGCTGTATTAAAAGTCAGGCAGTTATGCCTTAATCCTTGCGTTCTCGGGCCAAGCCAGTCCCCTGCATCCAAGTGAGTCTGATTATTGGGTCTTGGCCCCGGGAAGGATCCCTCAAGAGAACCCTAACAACCGCTGCCTGGCGGGTCAGACTTTTGAGTTTGAGGTTATGGCAAGAATTTCCGATCAAATCCTACGCCATTCCACTGCCTTTTGGGTCAGACTTTTGAGTCAAAAGCTCAAGGTGGGGTACCTCAATCAAACTCCCTTCTTCGGGGTGGGCAACCTGGAAGTGCCTTTTGCCCTCGCAGCTCCTCATTCACTGACTCCTTCTCACACGTCCCTCTCCCAAGTCCCACTGATTCATTTAGCTGTCAAATACCTAACGGTTGCTCCTTATCTAAGCTTGTGTCCAGTAAAATAGATCAAAACAAGTCCTTATTAAATTCAGGGGATCTGTTACGCATTGCAGCTTTCAACGTCCGTACTGTGCCAAATGGAGCGACAGGAAGCTTTTGCTGAGACCTTGCTCTCTTCCAACCTATGTATGTTGTCTCCGAAAGGCGCATACAAGACCCCAGTTCGAAAATTCATCTCAAACCGCTCGGGGCGAACCCAGACTTCTCACAACTTTCTCGTGTGTCCGTTGATCCTGATGCAATGGCTCGTGGTACCTACGGTGTGGGAGTTGTTATTACCCCCCACGGATGGGGCTGGGGTTCCAGTAAACAGTCTTCTTTACGCGGTTGGGTTGCCTAGTTCAATCAACATCAATGCATCTCGACGTGGTAAACGGTGTTTGTTTCTTGTATCAGTCTGCGCTAAAACAGACGGCAGCTCTGAAGCTGAGGAAAGACCGATTCTATCGGGGTTTGTCGTGGCTGCTTCGGTCTGCAAGAAGTAAATATCCCGTGAGTTCGGCAGGTGATATGAATGTTCAGGTTGGCCGACTGAGTTCTGAAGAAGCCCACTCTGCCGGCGGAATCGGATGGGCGCTCACTGCACACATAATGAGAGGCGACTTCTTCAGTTATGTGCTGAACATCAATTGTCTCTAGCCAGCTCAAACCCAAAACAGCTCTCACGCCGTGACTTGCAGGCCACCAAATGCGAACCATCCATGAGCTCAGTTGGACCATGTGGCAACCAGCTAACGGCGGAGAGCTTCGACACAAGATTCCCTGAATGAATATCTGAAGATGTGGGCACCTTGAAATGATTGTGATGGGATAGTACTGAGTCCATTCCCCGTCCACTTTTATTCTTTTCTTCACAATAAGTCTTTCAAATAAATCATGGTTGTGCGGCAGCGGAGCATCAGTGTTAAGCAGTGGTGTTATGCTATCATTCCCGGCATAGTACGGGCCTGCGTATCTATTTGTTTTCCTTCTGGAACACGTCGGATGATGCAAAGGCATACCTGTAAAGCGTCTCTACAGCTCAGCAATATCGAGTTGAGTTGGCTAAGAGGCTCTTAAAACTCAACGGGCGCAATGGTGATTTGGACGATGATTGGAGAAAGGTAAAATAAGCCATGACCGCAGCCTCTGAAACCGTGTGCCCGAGACTGCTAGCATATCTCAATGAACACTGGATCTCGTCACAATTCAGCAGATTTTAGTGAAGGCAGGAAAACTATACCAGCAACAAACGAGTGTGATGGGGCGGGCGGGTAAAATAAACGTCGAATAATAAAGAGCACAAAGATTGACAGAAAGTCCTCATGGGTCGCACACGCCTGAGAAATGGAGCTCTTGTGATAAAAACAATGGTACACTGTACTGACCCGAGGGCGGGTATTAGTGAGACGATATCCGAAGAAGACGGGACCTCAGTTAATTCACAGAGCGGTTGTCATGAACGATGGGCTGAACACTTTGAAAAACAGTACAGTTGGCACCCATCAACTCAACCGCTGGAAGGATCCAATGAACCCGAGTGGAACGTGCATACCAGTCCGCCTCTGTTGACGGAAGTAAAGCGTCCAATTTCACTGCTTCAGCCCAACAAAGCACCTGGTTCAGACGGTGTGTATCCTGCACTCTTTAAAGGTGGTGAGTTGTAATACACCAGGCATATAGTTGTTGAAAACTCTTCGACAGCTCACGACCGGTTTCACCCTTCTAGAGGGTCATCAAGTAGGCACAGTCCCCGAGTTTCCGTCAACCGTCGACATGATGACGGTGGATGGATGGATGTAGACGCTGTAAAGCAGTGGTCGTTGGACTGGCACCTTCCCCTGAATGACAAAAAGTGCGTCCATATGTCATTCGGACGAGACTCAGCGAACGCCTTTGTCGTGCATGGTGAGGATGGACCAGAAGACATCACGAGGATAGGCGCCAACAAGGATTTGGGTATCTGGCTCTCTTCAAACATGTCCTTCTCAATGCACCATGAAAAGTCTGCTCAAAGGGCATTCGCCGTTCTACGGATGATTCGGCGCACCTTCTCCCGTATTACCCGCACGGACTTTAAGACACTCTATGGGGCCTGCGTCAGACCGCTTCTTGGATATGACAATTTGTCTGCTTAGGACGGAAGAAGGACGTAACCCTCATCGAGCGTGTCCAACGAGCTGCAACGAAAATGATTGCCGGCCTGAAATCTGTGGACTATGAAACACGTCTTACGGTGCTTGACCTCTTTCCCTTGGAGTATCGTCGCCTCCGAAGAGACATAATACTTACTTATGTCTTGTTTGTTTGGCGACCGGGTTTTTCACCGTTTACCTAGCTAACACACGGCGGGGACATGGTGAGAAGATTTTCAAGCACAGAGCACACAATTTTACTGGGCAGAAGTTTTCCCATCTCGGGTAGTTGCTGCGTGGAATAACTTTCCTGCAACGGTTGTACATGCTACATTTAGTATCCAGTTCAAAGCACTATTAGGCGCTTTTTTATGCAAGTCCTCGCGCTGAGAACCTAAAGAGCAGGGCTACACCATTCCCTCGCCCGTAACTTTCAGGTGAACGGCAGCCGCTGAACAAGAACAAAACCAACCCGGGAAACTTGGCCGAAAGCCTCGATCCTGTATATCTATCCGTGAATCGACCCAGGCAGTTATCGGGGTCTACAGACATGTGGCATGTAAGTGCACGAGGAATTTCACCTGAGTGGGTGTTTGAAAGATCTGTTTATCTCAAAAAGTAGAGGTAGTTCGTGCATATAACTGATTCGGAAAGAGGGAAAAGTATGGAAATTTTGGAAACGATATGGTCCAAGGTTGTATTACGAGGCTCAAAACTTGCTAAACGCAGAGAAGATAGGGGTAAGAGGTTAAAAGGATTTCCCAGCTATCCACGGCGAAGTGAGCACCAAAAGTAAATCGTCAAAAACGAACTTCGGACGTACGCCAAACGGTCACTTCAAACGTTTGCGCAGGACCAGACAGCTGTGGACAAGAACTGATATGCTACTTCTGATTGGTTCAAATCCAAATTCCAATAAATTCAACAAGTTCAACTAGTTACGTAGCGCCACATACCATTAGGAAGCTGTAGGTTTGTAGACTTTACTAGGTAGGTTGTCGATCCGGTTTAGCAAAGCCGGATTTTGCGTAAGAAAATAGCAGTGAAAGGAATGGGACTAAATCACTTGTGATGATGAACGTAAGCGGGGTGAGTGTGACATACATTAATGGAACTGGTTATGAACCAGGCTGGTTTATGGAGTGAGGTAAAGGTGAAACCTGATTGCAGGGTTAAGAAAGACAGTTATCGTCGTGCATTTAGCCAGTGAGGGAGATGAAGCTACTGGTCTTCACTGGGTTTTTATTCAAGGGCGAAACAACCATGAGGGAGAAGATTCTCCCTGTGTGGAAAGTGCACCAACGTTGGAAATGTTTGGGACTGTGTCCTCAGAGTTTTTTGTAGTAAAAAATCTTTTATAAAAAACTGGACTAGCGTCCTATAGCGAATGTATTTGGTTTGGATTAGGTCTCGGCTTAATATAAGGCACCGTAAGGGGACAGATTTAACCAGAAGAGTCGTTTTTCTTGTGGTGTTTTGTACCTTTCATTTGCCTTCATTATAACGTTACGTATTTCATCAATTGCAAGAACGTTTTTTGGTTGAATACGCAAAACCACAATAAATGCGCATTTTGTACAATTTACATACAATACATTCGTGATCAAATGCTCCGACTTTCTCTTTTCATTTCGCTCCCGCTTACAGTGGTCATTCGCGAGCTTCATGTGCTAACTCTGGCATCAAAACATTTCAGTCAGTCTTCGGAGTTTACTGTGTGCGAGAGCTTCCCAGAAAGAAGACCCCTGGACATGTACGATCGGATTATTATTTATTCACTGACCTGGTCCAACGACGAACCATTTTAAAGATAACAGTTCTTAGTGAGTCTGTTTCATTCGACCCTTTTTATTATTGTGTACTCACTTCAGAGTAGTTAAATTTTATTTTTTTGCCACGCATTCCTAAAGTAGCTTTTTGGGTACCCAGACCACTACATTCTTGAGGGAACTCTAGGAGGGTGGCTGCATTTTCAAAGGCTATAAGCTGTACAGTTTCGAGCGCCGCTCAATGGAAGCACCCAAATTATTTTTGACGAAACTATAGGCTTTTCGAATTTGTGACTTTTATGGGGAGTAAGTCCAATCCAGTTACACCTTTCGGTGATGTTGCTCATAGCATTTTGTTCAAGTTAGCAAAATGTCAAGGTCACGGACCATCACCGATTCGCATTTTGTTACCGGTTTACGAGATAAAACGCGAAATCGCACTTTAGCATATTTTGACGCTTTTCGGTGTTCATTAAGAATAAAATAACATCTACAGGATATCTAATGCAAATTCCACCCAGGACAATCGGTCACCGACGTTTTGTTTCTCTTTACACACCTCAGATTTAACGAATGAGATGATTTTGTTCACTGAACGTCGTCACAACTCATTTTCCTGTGGAGCTCAGCTTCCATTAAGTACAACATTGTTAGACAACAACATAACTGTGCAGTGGCGATGCCAGGGCCATCTCGTGGATGATCCCCTTTCCCAGATATGCCTAACTAGCCTGTAGATAATACAGCGTCACGAGATAGCTGCTGCTGCAACTAAGGAAAGGTACGGATGATTTTGAAAGGAGGGCATACATGGGACACACACATGCGACGCACAAAGCTTACAAAGCTGTGGCCACAGTCTTATTTGGGGTTGCACCACCGCAAGGCCCAATTCGTCCAAAAAACACGCTTTGATCTACTGCTCCCGGGACTGGTCACATACAATAATTAAATATAAAAATGATGGAATTCCCAACCCTTCACTACTGGCATTTAAAGCTAGCGATTATGGACTTTTCGCCATGCATGACTCCTTGAATGAAGCACACAAGAGTGCTTCGTGGACTAGCATCCCTCTCTCTTACATTATGGTACACATTATGGTACTGATCAAGTCATGTAGCAGACTAGTCCTCCATTTTGGAGGCTCTATCCCCATCAGTCCTCATGTATTTTCTGTCTCTTACTACACCACTCGTCTGCGTATTCATACTTTCTTTTCTATGCCTCTTGTACTGGAATAGCATTATATTGGCAAGCTTGGCCAGACCTTGTTTGATAGGCCACTGAGCCAGCCCTTAGTTGCCAGGCTACCAAGTATGAGTCCGCCCCTATCTTATCACATTTAGTGACTCGTTGTCACCACCCAAACTGTGAAACAATTTAATACATTATTTGTTCTATTAATAGACCCCATCTTATCTGATGCTTCCTCCAAATCAACAAACCTTACTGATTTCATCTCATTCCGTCCCCTTATCAAGCATCGATCTTCGGGAGTACCTGATTCGAGCGCCCCAGATGGTCCTTATCCACCCCGCCTGGTCTGTGATTAGCATCTAAAGGGATCTTCAACCAAATCAAAAATACTTGTGATCTTACATAATCTCTGTCCCACTTCTGTGGATTTCCTTGTTCAACGCAAAATCTCGCGGCCCACATAATCACACATCCTCAGTCCAACCACCTCAGACATGACATCGGTTACGGGGCAGTCCGGAAACCGAAGTTTGTCAGTGCAATGATGGCAAACCCGCAAGGATTCCCTTCCTACACGTGACTGGGCTTTCGCGCCCACTCGTTCACTTGCCTGCAGCTATGAACACATTCTTTACCTGCCTCCTGCTGATTCTGGAATGGGTTAGTTCTAAACCGCTGAACCTTTTGTTCGGATCTAACCACTATGTGCTCTCCACAAAGTCATCCTTTTTTTCTGACCGTGCCATTATGATAATGCCTGACGGTATGCCACCCACCAGCTGGCAATAAACACATTTTATTAGTATAAGTTTTGGTTTCGCAGCTCCGGGACCGTGGGCTTTGTAGCGGGGGAATGGTACAGAAAGAGTTGGTCGACATTTAGGGATGGGTATCGGCAGAAAACCTGATGGGACAAGTATAGTCGCGCAGGCAAGGCACACTTTCCGGGTTGATGTTGGGGAGTCAGGTCCATGTACAACATAGAGAACAAAACGGGAGTGGTGAATTTCGGGCATGTATACGGGGTAAAAGACACTTGTTTCCGGGGCAATGAGTCGGAGTTAGTATTGCAGTTCCCAGTTAAGTCATCATCACCCTCACAGACGGTCAGATCTTCGTCCGGTCATGGAGGTTCCGGATAGTTTAAATATGATTATATAAGTAAAGATGTGCTTGATCGCTAGTCCACTAGGCACAAATCTACCCCAATCTTGTCTCATTTAATCACATGTCGTCACCACCCTAACTGTGGTGAACGTCAAGTTTTTTCTCTCTTTAGTAGTGCACTTTATCCTATCTGACGGCTCCGTAAACTCACCAAGCTTTACTGATCTCATCCCATTCCCTCGTCTTCCCAAGTTTCAACCTTCGGTAATATCTGGTTTGGATGCCCTGTTTGGCTGTGATCCACTCCACCTGGCCTGCGATCTACATCCACAGGGATCCCCAACCGGGCCAAAAAACCCGCGACCTTATATCGGCTTGTTCTACCGTTGCGGATTTCCTAGGACAACCCAAAAAATCCAGCTGCTCACAGGATTGCACAACCCAGTCCAATCACTTCAAACATGAAGTCCGTTACTGGACTGTACAGAAACCGAAGTATGTCAGTGCAGTGACAGCACAACACTGCCATAGCCAGTTCGATAGCACACCCGCAGCTATGCCCTTCCTACTCCTGAACGTACCCTCCCGACCACCCGTCCCATCAACTGCAAATACGAAGAAACTCTTCACCTATCCCCAGCCGCCTTCAGGACGCGCTCATTATAATATGCTGAAACTTTCGTTCGGAGTTAACCATGTCGGTAGACTTTCAGTCAATAATTTCGTGTAGAGTTCGCGTTCCGGCATATGTGTTGTCACCAACTCACTTTTTCAAGGAGCTTTTACACCCGACTTCACTATAACAGCGACACCACTGAGTCTCTGCAGTTTCATTGTACGCCATGATTCTGAGGTTCCTGCTACCATTTACCCGCATTTCTAATCTCTCCGCTTCATCATCCCCACTAACGCTTTTCCTGACCCTGGCCATAAGCTCAACAGTCCAATTCCACGAGGCCTCAGCGGTGGTTCCGGGTTTTAGTTCTATTTGACCGGCTGGATGACGCCAACTCTGCTGCTTCACAGGGTCTACTGTTCTGGTTCCTTATTTTCCTCAATTTGCCGTTTTTTTGTCGCATGTCAGGTAAAACGCCTCTTCTTTTGCCCTCCCTCGATTTGTTTTTGCCCGCCACATTCAAATTCTAACTATTTGATCTTGTGTTAGCTCAATATTTTCACCAAAAAAACAGTAGTGACTGTGCTTCCCTGCCCATGCTTGTTTAGGGGCGACCGCGTCTACATTGGACAATGCCCACTGTTAGTGACACTGTCCCTTTTCCGTGCAATTCCCTGCACCCATAAATCCCGCCAGTCATGCTCTCTTCTAACTGTAATATTATGATCATGCCTGACGGTATGCCGCCCACCAGTTGGCAATAAACATTATTAATATTACTATTGTTTATCAGCCTC
>SJOL01001726.1:480301-495434 GCA_004794785.1 Opisthorchis felineus | reverse complement strand
ATTGCGACTACCGAACAAACACAGGTGAAGTTCGTAGAATTCAGTTTCGCCGCAATTATTCCTGACCGTCCTACGTTGAATTAGACTACACGTTACCTGTCAGATAGGATTGCTAGTTCGTGCTTTTACGCTAAGTTACCAGTTCCTTGCCTTGAGATCACGGCCTTAGCACACGATTGCACAAGGGGTTTATAGCAGAAATCTAAACTTAAACGCTGTGACAAATTGTAGTGCCTGGTATAAACCCCAAGATGTCGATCGCATCATAAGCGACAAGCTTGACATACCCAGAAGAGGCAACTTCGGCAAATAAGCAAACTAGTGAATGAGTTGCGGATGAAATCCAGCCCCAGGCTGACAAATTGGATAGAACCTGGCATTAGTGAATATCTTTATTGAAGTTTTGGCACAAATTCAGCGGAGCGAAATAGTCTTTTGGGCACAAGTGGCATGTTCGGCGGGGAAATTGTAGATACATGTTGAACTACAGACAAACCATCAGACTTTTTGTGGCAGTCACCATCCTTTCATCGTGACGTTTCACTTTGGTCCGTAAACAGCACCTTGCATGAACACCTCGGCTGAGTCAGTTGGGGTTGTCAGGACAGATAGGATTGGCCAAAGAACCGTGAAAAATTAAGACCAGCACAGATCAAGTCTATGCTTAGGACCATCGAGGGCAAAGAATGGTTATTTTTTTCTAATGGGCTGCGGCTGTTGTTAGCAGGCAGCTAAGGGTTGTTACAATTTTTAACTACCGTAGTGAGGCGACATTACCCAATTTCAAAAAATGACCGGCATTCTGGTGGAGATGGCAGGGGGTGGTGGTTTGCGGTCGGTGCAAACTATCATGGCCACATGCGAAAATAAGGAACGTTCATCAGCCTAATTTTGCGCCACTAGTTTCATAGCTAGTTATAACTTATACGGTTCTCTGCCGTGTGAATTAGTGCATGGTGAAAGACAACCGCAGAACGACAAGAACACAACCAACCCGGGAAACCTGGGCAAAAGCCTCAATCCTGGGTACCAATCCGTGAATCCGTGAATTGAGCGAAACTTCTAGGTCACGGACCATCAACGATTCGCATTTGGTTACCGGTTTATGATAGATAAATCGCGAAATCGCACTTGAGCATATTTCGGCGTAGTTCGGTGTTCTCTAAGAATGGGGCAACATCTACAGAATAACCAATGCAAATTTCACCCAGGAAAACCGAACTTCGACAATATCAGGTATGGACGACTTGGTTGGCTGTCATCCGCTCCACCTGGCCTATGAATCTACACCCACAGGGATCCCCAACTGGACCCAAAAAAACCCTAAAAGATCCCACTGCTCAGAGAATTGCACATCCCAGCCCAATGACCTTTTATGTGACGTCCGTTACGGGGCTGTCCGAAAACCGAAGTATGTCAGGCCAATGATGGCACGGCACTGCCATACTCAGTTTGATAGCATACTTGCAACTATTTCCTTCCAGTTCTCGACTGTACCCTCCCGCCAACTCGTTCTATTAACTGCAAATACGAATAAGCTCCTCACCTGGCCCCGGCTGCCTGCATGATCTGTTCATTCCAAACTGCTGAACCTGTCGTTCCAATTTAACCATTTCGGTGGATTTCCAGTCTGTGCTCCCAACAAAAATCAATAATTTTCTATACAGCTCGCGTTCTGGCTCGTGTGTTGGCACCCTCTCACTCCTCCAAGGAACTATCATGCCGGGCTCCACAACAGCGACACCAGTGAGTCTCTACAGTTCCGCTGTACACCATGATCCTGAGGTTCCTGTTACCATCTATATGCTTTGTCAATCCCTCCACTTCATCATCCCCACTTACGCTTTTTGTGACCCTGGCCATGAGCTCAAAAGTCCAAGGCCAGGAGGCCTCAGCGGTGGTTTTAGGTTTTAGTTCAACTTGACCGGCTGGATGACGCCAACTCTGCTGTTTCACCAGATCTGATGTTCTGGTTTCTCAGCTTCATCCATTTACACTCTTCTCGTCACGTGTCAAGCAGGAAGCTTCTTGTTTTGCCCTCCCTCGCTTTGTTTTTGTCCGCCACCTTCAAATCCTTCTGACCTGATCTTGCTGGATGTTCTCTCCAAAAAAGCATAGTAACTGTGCCTCCCTGCCCGTGCCGGTTTAGTGATGAACACGTCCGCAGCGGATAGCGCCCCCCACCTATGACGCTGTCCCTCTTCCCAAAAACCCTGTACCCACAATCCCCACCAGTCATGCCTTTATTCGGACTGTAACCTGATGATCATGCCTGACGGCATGTCACCCACAAGTTGGGAATAAACATTATTATGTAATCGTTCATGAAGCTGGGTAAGAAGGGTACGCTTGTGAACGGACGGCCATTGGAATTGTGTTTGGAGCCTAAAGGCCCTCGTAGCTAATTCGTGTTACCGGACGGTTAGCTTGCAGGCATCTGGGGAGGTGAGATTATTACGTATTCAAGCGTGCTAGGGCGAAAATGGGGGTCAAAAAGCCATCACATACGGTTTTAGAACGGTTCAGTAACGATTATTCTGAAAGTGGATAAGAAGCTTTGAATGAATACAAGTAGCCAGTTAGGGGCCACGGTGGACATTAGCACTATTACTAGGGATATGGATGGCTTTCTGATATTACGTGTTTCGCGAAAAGAAGTGCTAACTGACCCCGCAAGTTAAGTAAGTCTTGATGAATTAGTGGTCCAAAGCATTCAGGAACAAGTCGCTGGGGAAAAACGCGAGCTGCCTGGTCGTGTCGAACGTTTGAACGATGGGATAACCTCAGCACGGCGCAGTTACAACCTATGGACAAGGGGAGAGCCTTTACAAAACGAATTACCTCAGGAACATTACGCTGCATGCATTTTGTGCCTCTGTTAACTCAAGGAGTGCTTCCCAGGAAACTGCGTTGTGCCGAGGTTCACTAAACAAACTGATCTAATTTGTTATGTCTGATGAATTTAACGCATTTAACCACCATTCAGCTATCTACCTTGGTGGAATTTACATAGGATATTTTGTAGATGTTATGTCTCATTTAAGGACGCTTGAACTAAGCTTAGATATGATTCCATGATGAATTTTGTAAACTGATGATTACATGCGAATCGGCGGTGGTTGGTGATCTATAAAGTTTGCTCGCTTCAACAAAATGCTACGAGCGATATTCACTGAAACGTGCAATTGAATCAGACTAACTAAAGAGGGGCTAATCGAAGCGAGGAAGGAAAAACAATAACAGTGGGTGTCGAATTAACAAATAGAATTATAGGTGGACAGAGGTGACGCAGCGCGGAGCGCAAACAAGCTGAAGAAATAAAAACATTTTTTCTTAATCAACCAGTCACAGCAAGGATACGAGATACTCTCCAAAGTCCGTACAAACGTACTCAGAAAATCACGGCATAGAAAACCCAACCGCGCTCTGATGGTATTATCTCAGGTGTCAACAAGGTATTTTCAATTGTATTTCCGGCCTCGGTAGACCAACCAACGGCCACCGGAATTAGTAACCAATAAAGGCGCCCGGGCCACCCCTATTCAAACCCACCGCCAGTGATAATTAATCTCTATGGTTACCCGGCCGGTCTGTCCTAGGTAGCACTTGCACACACCGTACCGAATTTGGACAAATTTTTGTTCCTTGTGTTACAAAAGTGGGGCAATCAGGACTACAATAAGAGAATTCCAACAAAGCATATTGTAACTCACCGTAAAATTTTAGTGGAGAAACAAAGCTTTAAAAGGGCCGAAGGGTTAGCGCATGTCATTCAGTTGATAAGCAGACGGGTTCTCAACCCGAAGTCTTAACCCCATGCTGACCGGGAGCTGGTATGTCATCCTTAAGTCCTCGACTTACAAAGCATCAAGATTGTCAGTCTACGCCTTTCTTTTCGTTTGATCCGAAATATTATTGAAAACATCAGTCATCCAGACAGTCATCAAATAAACAACAAGAATAAGTATTTGCATGCTTGAAAAGCAAGCGAAAAATTACTGAAAACTATTCTGACTATAGAGTGTCAACAAAATGCACCCATAATTTTGTGGTGCCTAATTTCTGGCACTGGTTCTTTTTCCTCCGTACCTTCAAAGCATCTTCCTAGAAGTTCTGGGTGGAGCTGTCCAAAGATACTCACCACCTGAAACTTTTAGGAAGAGAATACCAGTGGGAAAGAAGGAACAAAATAAAAACGCGCTCCAAAAACTAGGGACTGCAAAACCTCAAAGTAGTATGACGGAAATCGCAATATGCATCTCAGGCTATACAGGAAATTTTTGGTCACTATAGTGACTGGGGGGCAAAATCCTTGACTCTTTCAGCTTGAACTGCTGCTACTAACCGGGGGGTTTCTTTGGGTGAATATAACCTGTTTTCCGGCACGCAACACCGTCTGTTTACCTAAAGGTCATCAAAATCCGTGGCAAGAGACTGTAGCTCCCCCCATTTTTTCTTCAAGACACTTCCGGAAGTTGTTGGTGTAGATTCCCAAGGACGTTAATCGCCTATCTTCTTCATCATAGTGATGATAATGATGAATATGATATCGAAGGCCTGAAAGCGGGGTGACCCTAAGAATTCTCTATAGCTGACAGATTAAGCGAACCACATACTTACAACACTAGTTTGGGAGCAAAGAGCACGGCACTCTCAAAGTTATTGACTTTAACACTGAAGCTTCTGGACCCATTGAAATCAAGTAACTTTGCTTCAAAATGTCTGAGTAAACTAGCCTAACCAGAGGTTTTGTTGGCGCTGCACAGCACTTGTGAATAATGATCCATGGACTTTGTGAGTCCCCACTCTCAAATTGCTTTCTACTGCCCTTACGTGCGCCCCAAAATTCGGCCGTGTGCATCGTGCGGAATGAAAACGAGTTTTTGTTTCTGTTGTGTGCTCGTCTGAAGTGAGGCCATCACTCAATAAACCAACCGATGGGCACCGGGAGAAGAATTTCCAGCAACTACTATTGCCACGCGCTAAAATAAGTTGATGCGAACTGAATCTTTTAACAGGACAACGGAGCTGCTCACGCCATTTGGCTCGTAAGTGACCATTTTGCAGCCCACACCTGTAGTGTGCACCGATAAATCTCTGAAGCCAAAATTGCTCTTGCATTTATTTTGAAATGGTAATCGGAAAATTACGGCTGTGTAGCCAGTTGCAAATAAACAGTAAATTAGTTGTGGAGATACCAGGGGGAGTTGCCGGAAAAAAATAATGAAAACTCTCCTGACCGGACCTTGTCTAGAGGAGGTTCCGTATCCTTGTAATGCCCATTTCCCGGCTCTTCCTTCTGCCATCTTTCCCTTCAAGACAAGCTTCTGGAGGTTGTGGGTTTGGATCCCAAGAGTTACTAAACACTTGTCATCTTCCTCAAAGTGATAATGATAATGATGGTGACAGTGATTTTGGTGATAGCCTTAAAGCCCGATGAAATAATAACACCTAATATTATTCCCAGCTGTTGGGTGGCATGCCGTCAGGTATGATCGTATTTGTACAGTCAGAATAAAAGGATGACTGAGGGGATTTGTGGGCACCCATGAATGCGCGAAAACTGGGCAGTTACACAGATGTTGGTATTTCACCGAAGCAGATGCGGCCATGCCTTAAATAGTACAATCAAGATGCAGTAATCATTGAGGGCCGAAAAACGCTGCAACGGGTCAAGCATTTTGCCTTGATAGTAGAGCGTGGGCTCAGTAACGCTGTTTCGCTCGACTGAATCCGAACTTTGAACAAACGCCACAAGCTTGTGTGAAGCATGGGAACAAACGCGATGAGTGGCACGTGGCACTTTTTTCTCGATGGCAGACACCTTAGCCTAACTTGGATCGCCTTCTACATAGAACACGTAACGCACTGGGTAAGATCCTACGCGAGAACTCAACTTTTTGAGTGTAGTAGGCTGATGGATCTCAGGAGACCATATTTTGCAGATGTCTACCACGACGATTGTGCTCCAGTTGGGTTCTTGTTGTATTTTATCTGCAATATAGTGTAAGAGGATCTGGCTGCCTCAAACAATACTTCTCTATTCATCGCAATCGACCTGTCAAGGTTTTCACACCTGTCATTACGTGAACCAAATAGTTCGGAAGGGGCGATGATTCTAAAAGGCTTTCCGAGCACTAAATCAAAAAGTGGAGGAAGGAGAACCAAATTTACGTTCACAACTTATGATATGTGCGTACTAATTATGGTTCCTAAGCACATTTCCATGCCGAGCCGAGTGAAACTCATCGGTTTTAATACAGAAACAAATTTTGGGCTTCGGTTAATAGAAATTACAGGGAAAGATTAACCAGCCAACGCTGCTGAAGTATAGTTACAACTGTTGGATGCCAGGTAGATCGATGAAATTCCGCTTTATGATAAACGTGCGCCGAACCCTTGGCTCGCATCGTGCACAGCAAAGCAAAACGACCTATTGCCCCAATGAAGAGCAACGAGTGGATCTCATTGTCGGGAGCACTAAGAGCAATAAAAGACAATTTGTACAGGGACAGTGTACAATGTGGGCATTTATTCCAAGATGCACTAACGATCGTCGCATATCATGCACTGAATGGTCTCCGCTGGAATATTTCAGCATGTTTCATCTGAAACGTAGTCAGATCTCCTCATATTTGATTGTGGGTTGGCCGTGTCAGGCAGTACGCCGCTTTCCACCTTGGAGCTGTGCGCTGTTGTCACAGTCGGCTAGTTTCCACGCCTGACGAAACCGTTCGCGCGTCTCAATTACGTTATGCAGCCATCTGAAGATCACGCCGTCCAAACCTCCATCGTAGCGTAGTAATGCATGAATAACCAGCACGGACAAGAAGATAAAGCTTCTGTGATGACCGGTAACATCAGAAAATCATAGAAAGCGACATACATGCTAGGTGTGCTTTTATGCGCCATGGCACAGCAAGATAGAATACTGGCTCAATTTACTCAGCTTAGCCCGGTGTCACCCGATGTCTTCGAGCAGCCGGAATCACTGTCCTCATTCCTTAGTAGCTAACTGTAAACGGATTAAAAATTGACACGATGGGTCAACTTTCGCCTACCAATATACTATTTTGACCCATTCCTGCATAATAGGGCGTAAGCATCTAGGAGGATGCAGCGGAGAAAATAAGAAATAGGATACTGAGGGAGCCCAATATTGACTTATCATGGGTATTTAATATTTCTAAAGGAGCAGAAGCACAGTCTACAACCCTGCTACCAATACAAACATCGTCTGAATTCCGTGTCTCTTGTTCTCTCTAGCAGCATCAATCCCCCTCTCCGAGGCCATCGTAGCCTAATCTGGTCTTCAACAACAACGCCGCACATTTTACTTCCTCCCTCACGACGGCAGATCAACCGACCACAAAGTCATGGGCTTTCACTTAAAATGCACTAGCCAAGTAAATTTTTAGATGGTATACAGCTTCTGTAAAGGGCTACCTGAATTCGGTCGGTGCGGGTGTACCTGCTCCTTCAGGTGAATTACCAACTTCGTGAAATTTTCCTCGTAAAATAGTTATGGTGCATTTAATTGAAATTGCTCATCTAATTCGGCCCGCAAACACAAGAGCCGGAAGTAACTACCGAAGCTTCTCTCATCCCCACTTACCCGCACCTCCATATTCCCCGTATCAAACCAAAATTTCAGCCAACATGCACGTGATTCATACCCTTTTGTTTTCTTGTGTGGCTTCACTGTGATCGCAGGAATCTCTATTACGCTGGGATAGATGGGTGTTTAGTTTTTTATTTCACTGTGAATGCTACTTGATCTTTACTTCTTCGACTGCTGACACCTGGGTGTTGAGCTTTAAGTGTCGTGTTCCTTTTCCGAAGTTGGTCTGGCTTAATATCCCCACTCCAGTGTTAACAGCAGTGGGCGCAGACACAATGGAAATCTGCCCAAGGTAGAGGAACATGTGTTCAAATGGCAAGACCCACATTCGTTCCCATTTGTGAATGTGTGAAATAGCCTATGCGGCAGTGATGACAGTGCTGGCCAAAAACTCTGCTTGTGGCTTATTATCTGTCACTGTACCTCCACAACGCCACAAACCCGAGAGATAATGCTAGTCTGGATATATACTTCAAAAATTGTGGGGTTCATTGCTCGTCACACTGACAGTTACTGATGTTAACTCCCTTGTTTTTGTCTCTGTCCAAGCTCAGGCTTGCTAATAGGTGTAACTGGTTTTAGAGGCCTCAACCAGCAACTGTCCTCTTACGATTGGCCGTGGTCTCCGCTTGGCGTCCGCTTCTAACGGTCAGTCCTGGACACTCTTTTCGCATGAAGACCATCCCTAACAAACTTTTACCGCACCTGACCCGATTTGGTCCTTGTCCCGTGAGGAAATTGGTGTCATCCCTCATCTGGACCGGCCGTTTCCGGGTTTGTGCTTCCTCAAACACCTGTGGGAAGCTTGATACACATGAATTATCACACTCAAGTACACACAAAATCTGGATTCTTCAATCCGCCTAGAAATCACTCAGAACTTACATAGGCTGAACATAAAGGTGGAATGTCGTGTTGCACTTTCCAGATGGTGCCCTATTTCAAGCGCCATTCGACGAATTGGCGTGGGGGCCCAACCTGCTTATGAAGCCCAGGAACCCATTCACTCTCACTCAGTCGCTCGCGGATTAGACGAAGGCCTCGTCTATTCAACGAAATCGACGGTAGCGAATGAAGTATGAAGGTCAACTTACGGAGGCGTCCACAAGGTTGACAGTTGTGCTCATTTGGTCTTTTCTGGAAACAACTGCTCCTCGCTCATTCGTGGGGACACCAAAACCAACTGAGTTGTCCGGGTATGGCATTCCGAACCTTCGCATTTCCAGGGATGATTTGGCCTAAGCTGTTCATGGAGGAGACTTCGTAGACATGAATAAGCACTAGTGAACCACTGCTGTTAGACTCTAGGAGCGCTGGGATGTTTAGGATGCTCCTTTTTATTCAAAGTTTGGGCGAAGTAACTTTCCGTTTCCTACTAGTGATCGGCTCCATGAATTCACGACGCCAATGCAATTTCATTGTACCTCGCCCCACCAAACAGGGGCGGCTACTCACCCCTAGTCCGCGCGCAGAATCGTGAAGTACCACGGGTTTTCAGCCTTTTGGTCGCTTATATACTTACTGAACCCACTAGATCTCTGACCATTTCTGAAAGACACCGCGCCCATTGAAATCGAACTGAAACTACAGAAATGCGCAATGTTTGAATTCACCAAAATATAATGGGTGGATATCGAGGGACAAAGCTAATAATCTGATTGGTTTGCATCTGGGACGCGTCCCGGGGACAAGCATTCGAAAAACCTCACAGGACCGAGGAAATTTAGGATTTTATAAACTTTATTCAGACATGTCTGATTGTTACTTCTGTGATAGCATGACGGGAATGATGTGAATTTGGGTGCGCTGGACTTGCATTTACCAAAATTGTGAGCCTAGGTAGGTAACTGGCGGTTACAGTAAACATATGATAGAGTATATTACATAATGGGCCCAGCATCGCGAAAAGTTTCCTTCATAAACGTTAGTAATGCAAAGGATTTCCCTTCAGTAACAGCACCTACGATCTTCCTTTCCTCCTTTCCTCAATAAGCCGGTGGCTCAATAAATTACAACCGTTCTTTGATTTTGGTTAGCGATTCTTCACTTCATAATGGGCGTTAAAATGCACTGAATAACTCTCCCATGCAGTATAGATACATGAAGTATTGCTATCGTAGCTGTTTTTGTACTTTTCTTACTAGCACAGGAGCTGCAACCCTGAGCCATATGATGATCTGCAGACCAATCATATGCGAGATTTAATAGTGGTCCTCTGTTGTCATACCATGTTGTTGCACGCATTCACCCTTGCGTGATGGAGTCGTTGACACCTCCGTTGAGTGACACTGAGCTACGGGATGAGCTGAAAAGGCTTGGATTCAACCCTGGTCCAATTACTGAATCTACTAGATCAGTTTATCTGAAAAAGTTGCTCAAACTGCAGTCCGGATCCAAATCGAAACCAGTTCGTGAAACTGTGAGCTCAAGGGAGAGAAGTACTCGACTTGCGAGAAACTCGCCAGCTAAGGCAGATACGAAGAGCTCTTCAAATCACCAGCGGATTGACCCGGAGGTGCGTCTTTTCCCGCTGTCTGTCCGACCCGTCGATACACCAGGTAACCACACATGTTAAACTGTCTCATTTACACGGTAACATCCAACATGGTTATTCGTTATGGATGGCGCCGATAGAAGGCACTTGGATAAACCGGCTTGATCTTCACGGTAGCCTGGTTTAACCGTTGAGTATGTTCCTTGAAACTGGTGCATAAGAAGATGCGACGGCCTGCATTCGGTTGCACAGTCGTTCATCTGTAACACACCTCCAGTGCCTAACTGCCGTGCCACCCGAAGGAAGCACGAGGCTTTAGCTATTGTCAGGTTGCCCAAGACTAGGCAGGGGCAGCCAAAATGCAGAGGTTTGGATCGAACCCCGGACCATCCGGTCAGTAAATTCATACTCTAACCACTGAACCATCACGAGTTCGGGTGCCCAATCGTATGCACACTCCATTCGTTTCTGCAGTCAGGCACAGAAATCGAAAAACACAACCCTCAGTTTGCATGTCGTCGAATTCCGCATGGCGTGGAAATCCGGATCGCACGCACCAGCCTGAATAATTTCCAAGCCAAGTTTCTCGTTTACTTCGCTGAGATCACCATCGTTGACAGCAATATACCAGTAATGTATACTGGAGCTTGGCGCCGCACAACAACGGGGACGAAAGCCTCAGTCAAAGGTGGTAATAAAAGGTACGTGTAGGGACTTAGTGTGAAGAAGTCCTGTGTCTTTAGAGGAAACATCGACAGCACGACATCAGTGTTCAACAATGATGCTTCGCTGCCGTGCAAGCGTGACTTATTTGAAGACCTTATTCTGAGGAAAAGAACCAAACTGAAAGGGAAAGTGACTTAATGCTAGCTTACCACAATCATTCCGAGGCTCCTACATCCCCAGACGCTCATTCATGCAATCTGGATAGGAAGTGACAACGAGAACGCCACTGACATCGGTTGGCAGCCATATCTTGCAGCGTCTCCAACCAGGCGCAGTGGGGATCACGCGGTCCCCATCCTGGAAGGCGAGTAGCGCCGACAGCACCCAAACCTTTCGTAATCTCTTTCATACCCCTCTGCCAGGTCAAGTGTTGACCACCTCTGCTTCCGCCACTCTTAATTTGGCACGGAAAACAGCACTCTCTTCGGCAAACGATGGTTCGGCATACACAATACATGGCCTAACCAACGCAGCTTTTGGTGCTGGACATATTCTTCAATGGAATTCCACGTCACGTGCTTAGGCAACCTTGCAATAAGCACATCTGTACACCCTGTTGTAGTAAGGGGCTATAAGCGTATCTGACCTAGCGTTCTTTGCGGAACTCACTCCGCGCGACTCACGATAACAGTCGATCTTTAGCTATGCAGTTCGGTTAGGAAAATACTGGGATGCTCTTTTTAATCACGGGTATATTTATCCTGCTATCATGTTTACAGTGGGATGGAAAGAGCTTTTTAATGGGGCTCGGGCTACTGATCGGGAGGTTCCTACCTGCTCTGTCCATTCAGTCACTTGTTTTGGATTGGGAAACCTGAGTGAACGCCTTGGTTTGTTCATCTACATAAGAAGCGAGGATTTTTAGGGAATTCACTGGGCTGGATAGCCACTAACACAGATTCAGCAGCTACAATAATCGAAAATCATTCGTCCCAACCATCCAGTGAAGACATTACTCAAGTTCGACGGCAAACATTAACCTACACCCCGAACCACCGGCCTGGCAAACTGCCGACTACCCTCTTGCAACAAAGCAGTCAGAATGAGTATGGAATATCCCCTGTTGTTAAATTTGTTTCTATCCAGATTATGCCGTCTTATCGTCATCATCAGAGGCGGCGGCATCAATGTTGGCACTGACACTTCACTGTCGTATAATCACAGCTTATCCGATTATATTTGAAGTCTTAGGGTGTACAGAAGAGAAAAGAATGAATGAGAGAGTAAACCTGGTGCTGTCCTAACGCAATCATTCTGAAGTGCGTACACTTCCAAGCGCTGAAACAAACAATCTGGAAAGGAACTGACAACACGAACGTCACTGACATCGATCAGACGCCACTTCTTACAATGTCTCCAGCCAACTGCAGAAGGGGTCACGGGGACCCCATCCCCGCACTAACAACACCCAAACTCTTCGTTATATCTTTCACACCTTTCTGCCACGCGGTTCCTGCCATCCAGAAGGATGCACAGAGAACAACACTCGTCTCGGTAGACGTTGTTTCGGCATGCGTAGAACATGGCCGAGCCATCGTAGTCAATGGTACTGGATGTTTCCCGCAATTGAAGTATCTGCTGCACAACCGAATATCCGTCTTGTAATCACCTCGTTACTAATCCTTTGACACCTTCCGAAAACAACGCTTCTGAGTCATCGGTGGTCAAAAACCTGAAGACGTCTCGCAGCCATATAACAACACAACCTTTACTGTAGCTTGGTATACGCGACTCTTAAAACCCAGGGTATGCCTTTTTGACGCCACAAATGACGCAAATTAGCAAACTTCATTTGGGCCTTTGAGATTCTTGCATTGACTTCATGGGACACATTTCTGTCAGAGCTAGCACAACTACCGAGGTGTGTTAAATTCTCCTTAACCTCTAGTGATTCGCCTTGAATTCTTAAGGGGTATGTTCAGAGACTGTACGTTCTGAATGATAACTTTGCAGTTTGAAATTTCAAGGCGTATGTCGGAAGACGGGATGACGGTGGTCAGTCTATTCAACAGAGTTTGTGTTTCGCCGTGGTCTTAAAGACGAGGATGATGTTGTCCACGTAGTCCAGATCGACAAGGTTCTCACCAGCAACAATTTAAACACCAGGGTTTTAAAAATCTTACTATTCCATCAATGATAAAGTTGAGAAAGAATGAAGAGAGTGGACATCCTTGTCGGACACTGCTTTTTGTAGGAAGCTTTTGGAGACTCACCACACACGCACCCAGAAGTATGTGAATATAGTGACCGGATTATGTGCACAAACCTCGGGGGCATACTCTGTTGAGCAAGCGTGGTTAAGAGCACTGACCGATCGACAGAATCGAACGCACCCTTGAAGTCAAGGACTAGCAAGATTGTGGATCGTCTGTACATGTGGCGTTGCTCTAACGTCTGATGGAGTGTGAAGATGTGATCGACGCAACCTCTACCCGGTCGGAATCCTGTTTGATGCTCACGGGTCAGGGTTTCGCGTGCTGCCGTTAGACGACGAAGAATCAGTGACGCCAAAAGCCTTGTTACCGCAGCAGTCAACCTGACATCTCTTGAGTTACTACATTCACTGCGAGTACCCTTTTTGAAAACGACTCACCCCAGTTATCTGGGACGGTCTCTTTCTCCCAGATGTGCGCAACTAGGCTAGGCAGGCACTGGCCGAGGAATTCACCGCCATCCTTGAACGGAGCACGTGGAAGGTCGACAGGACCAGGAGCACGAGAACGGCTGAGTAGAGATATACATTCAGACACCTGTTGAAGGTCGGCAGTCCGGATTGGAGGTAGTAGGTGGCCAACTGTATTGTTCGAAGTATTGTACCCATCGCTCCAAACGTTCTTCACTGGATGTCAGAGAGCCATTCTATTCCCTAACAGTTTCACTGACTAGAGGTTTCCGAGGATCAGTCAGGCAAATCAAATAGGATAGCTTGCAGACGTCTCGAGCATTTTTCGCATCTTCCATCTCTTCGGCCTTTCAAGTCCACCGAGCTATTCGGACGCACAGTTTTACCTGGCTTCGGGTGATGTGCCTGGTTGAGTTGTGGTTGCGACCAGGAAGCATCCGTCGCCGGGTCTCCGGCAAGGCCACGGTCCTATCAGAGATCCACTGTTTGGATGAGGTTGGCTGTGATGTACTGCGAACGGAAGTTCCGGGTTTGAGTGGCGCTTTGGATGTCTGTTCTCAGTGGCCGTTGATATCCGACATCGGATCATCTGGCAGGCGTTCGAGCATCCGGTTCTAATAGTTTTGTTTATTTCAGGGTCCACTAGCTTCTCAATGGCTAAACGAGATGTGCGCGTTTTGCGCAGACCTGAAAAGTGCAATGAAAAGCAGCTGCGGACAGGTACTCGGTTGAAGTCCGCGCTGGTATTCCAGAAGGAAGGACAAGCATTCACCCTTGCCACTGGTTGCTGCTGGCGATGCGGCTTGTTTGGATTCGGGGTTGGTTCGCTGGTTGGCACCACGTTGTCCAGTGATTCTCCTTGTTCCGGAAATTGGCAGTGCAAAGGAACTGTCTGTGTTTGGCATACATGCGAAGTAGAATATTTCGGTTTTCCGTGCTTCTCGTATCCAACCCATGGCGGTCACCCAGTTGGACCTCAGCAACACCTAGTCTACCTACCTGAGCGTTCAATTCACCGGCAACCACAACGATGTCGGAGGTTTTAGCCCGTTGTTAAGGTGCACCTAGAGAGCCATAGATTGAGAGCTACAGTCGATTTGGGCGTTTGCGGACACAACAAACAATGTGCGATGGACGTCATTTCCTCGTGATTTACTCACGGAAGTGAGCCAACGAAACGCGCAGAGGGAACTGTCAGCCGGTATCCAAACAATTGGAGACGCTTCCGCTGGATCGCTCAGTGCAATGCTCACCCGGGCATATCCTGCTGCAGCGAGCTCTGCATCACTAGATGTGCGCAGCCGGAACATGGAAGAGAGCGAAGGGGCAATCATTTTAATCACGGTGCTACATCCTTGTTTCTGACAAATAGCACACACTAATCTCGAAGTAACCCAACGTACGACCAAGAGCCACCTTTTGTTCTGCTTGCTTCAGTGTGCGAACATTAAGGGCAGCTAAGTATATCGGCTTTCGGGTTTTGAGAATAGATTTCGAACGTACAGAAGCTGCAGCTGAGTGTGATGCATGGCTGAAGAGTTTTCAGCAACCTTGTGAGTAGTTTCCTTTATGAAAATATGCTGCGATATCTCGGATAACGTACCAATTGAAACATGAGGCGGCCTTTGTGCAGCACATTCAGTTGATCATCATCATCATCATCATCATC
>SJOL01001726.1:435216-467536 GCA_004794785.1 Opisthorchis felineus | reverse complement strand
GATAATTGTTCAGCCGTAACACCCCTTCGGCGCCTAACTGCCATGCCACCCAAGGGAAGCACGAGGGCTGGGATACTGCCAGGTTGCCCAAGCCTATACAGAAGAAGTCGAGATGTAGCGGTCGAGTTCCAACCACGGCCTTCCGGTCAGTAAATTCGCGCTCTAACCACTGAGTCATTCTCGCATGTTGCTAGCGCCTTGGTAATGCGTACTACAGTACGAACACGGCTTTATGCAGCTTCCCAGATCAGCAAACTGGTCAATGGGCTCAAATCCCTCACTCTGATGGTTCAATGGGACACAAGGGACCGAAAACCGTGAAGGACCACCTCACTAAACTTTGCAGTACTGTGCAAAACGTGAACCGGAATACTGGATCATATCGGCAATTCTTTTTATTATAATGAATCTCAAATAACAAGGCTATGTCATCCGCATGGTGTACCGCAAGTCGGCTACTAAATCTCCGGATGTGATCTCAGTAGCAATCTTTATTGCCCGTTAAAATTTGGACTCCATAATGTTATGGGCGACAGAATTGCACAAACAAGATGAAGGAGGCCGTCTTCACGGACCCAATTGGTTGCGGAAGAACTTTGTCCACTCTTAAATGATCAGGAGTACGGGTATAGGGAACATTCCTGTCCAACCATTATTATTATTATCGTTAACAGCGTAACATCAGTGTTCAACACTGATGCTTCGCTGCCATTCGATCAGATATCTATGGGAAAACTGACCTGTCTACGCATTCAAAGGCTCCCTCAACGTTGATAAAGACTTTCACTTTTGATCAGGTGTCCCTGGTGTTGCTCAAGCACGACGTAATGTGGAGATATGGTCAGTGCACTTCACATCCTGTTCGACCTTCTAGGTTTTGCGTCCCACATGCGTAAGCATAGCAGTATTATTGAATCCAGTGACCTTGTTATGATAAGTTTTAACCATATACCTCTGTGTTCGGAACAGCCGCTTTTTTGAGTAAGGACGTAATGATTGGTTGGGCTCAGTTGTCTGAAACACGTCCATGTTCCAAAATAAGTTCAAAAAATTTGGTTAAATGAGGGTGCAAGCATACGCCACCTTCTTGAACCGGCGCTGGTGTAAGATGATCTGTCCAGGTGGCTCGGTAGCGCTTCCCTGTAGAAAGGCGCTCTTCGTAAACTGAAGGAGAACCGAGGTGCATCGAAGTCTCCAACGATTACGACGACATTTGAAGTCTTCGTTGTGGATAGAATAGTAGTTATTTCTCGACAAAATGCGTTTCTCACCGAATCGAAGCTACAGTTATTTGGTGCATGAAGAGAAAGTACAAACAAAGAGTGGTTAGTATTTTCACCATTATGGGTCTTTATGGGAGTGGGCAGGCGAACAACAAAGTCTACTCAAAAAGCGGGCCTCACCTCGGAAGCCGAAAGCTGTACTCGCGCGGTACAAACACGTGCGGCACTTGAAGTTCGTAGTCTGGTGGCGTCCATATAGTGAGGACGCCGTAAGCTCAGTTACTGTACTTGCATCTTGTATTCAAGTTTCAGAAATGTAGCAAACTTCTGTCGACAAAGTACCAAAAATACATTCAGGAGCACCCTTTTTGACCAACTTGCTCAATGGTTCGAACAATAAAGCTTCATTTAAAATTAATACTGGATAGGAAGCGGCAGATGTGGACAGTGGCGTGCAGTCGGTCACTTTCGTAGGTATCTGAATGACTTGCTTACATCAATAATTTACGAAAGAATGGCTAGTAAGAGTCTAAAGGGACGTTGGCAACCGCATGATATTTTGCCTATCCGCCCTACCGTGTGTAGAGAACGAGACGACCCGACTGATATCATCACTCGATGACCGATTTGCAATGAGCTTGCTCTCGTGTTGTTTGTGGGCCGAGATACTGATAGGGTATCCAAGCCCAGACAGAAATATGATTAGGGTCTTGAAACAAAGCCTATAGTTCAAAAACTTAGCTGTAAGACAGCGGTGTTAGGTCCCATGCTACCACAGCAATCCAAATTTAAGGAGATAGGTTGAGAGTTGTTCCAAGTCCCAATCTGGTGGGTCGCGATACTGTGTCTGTCAGACCTCTATTCTCTGACCCGTCTGGTAGAAGAGACCATGGGTATCCCGCATTCCTCCACTATAGCTCAATGGGGTGTCGATGTACTTCGACTGTCCTTTTACGACTTGGTGTGGTCTCATGGAGGTTGCTTTTGTGTTATCCTGTTTGTGACACGTTTTAATTGCTTGCTGGAACCATAACTGTTTTCTTCAACCTTACCTGTTACCCAGACCTTCAGAAAATCGTTTGTGGAAGCTCCACGAAACCGGGAAAGGAACATTCTCTTGAGACCATGGTAAGCTATCATCCGTTTAGCGGTAATATAATATTCTTTCAGGGCTGTTTACATCAAGGGGATCTGGATGAAGCGCTCCCTGTTCTTGGCATCGTGTACGACATACTGAGTCGTTATGCAGGTGGGTTGTGTGATTTTGGCTCATTGTTTCCTACTTATGTCATTCTTGGTAGAGCCATTCTGCCATGAGTAGAATACTCTCTGCACTTCATTCGCACCTTGGGACAACGTTTCCCACAGTTATCAGTTGGAACCATCAGGCATATGGTTGAGCAAAAAACAATGGCGTATGTTCCCCGCAGAAACCATAGAGCGGCTACTTAGCTGTAATCATGTGTGTCATTTGACTTGCACCACAGACGGATCACATCGTCGTCCGGGAAGGTACCGCTAGCTGCAGGATTTCTATGTTTTTCGCCACTCTAAGCTCGTGGGTTGGGTTGTTGGTCATTAGATAGACAGACAAACGCGTCGATAAAGGAGACTTTTCGGCTTTCTGTTGACTTCATGTTTTTCAAGACTCGGCTTGTTTTTTTTCACATTGGACGTAACGTTAGAATTTACTGCTCCCTCTTATCTTACTTTCGTGCAATAAGTAACGTCCACCAAGCAGACTTGATCAAGCTGCCCCAATACAAGGACTTTCCGGGTATCTGTTTTTGACGTGCTGAAACTTCGATTTCCTGTGGGAATTCTGGTGTAAAATTTTTTGGGATAGAATGTTTTCCATCCAGATCAAAGACGTTTGAAAGAAACAATGTGGCTTCAGCGGACCTGAACTCACTACCCTTGATTATTGTGAAGTGACGTGTCTCATATTTTCCCTTGATATTTGGCTTATTCTGAATTTTCAAGGACGTGAAGAGTGCAGTCGTTTTTCTTACATGGACACTTCCAATGGGGATATATTGTGGGTTGAGCAACATTTCTTCAAATGATATCCGTGATTCTAGTTTTTCGCGAAACGCTGAGCTCAGCTGTCGCAGATGGTGTTTTGCATTTTGGAGGCGATATTTAGGTGGAACTTAATGACAGTGTTCGAGAACGTCATTGACATATCATCTCTCGCAAGTGTTTTCAAGTGCCAGCGGTATTAGCCGGAACGAATTGCTCCTTGAGTTGGTTTATCAAGCTGCGATTTTATCTGGACTATACCACAGATAACAGTTGGTTAATAGCCACACTAAATTCGTCGGGGCTGGACGTAGACAGTCGCGAATACTTATGTTGTATCTACCGTTGTACCGCCCAAAGATATCGCAATCGGTACTAACGTGTCTGCCGCCACTCCTTCTTATCGTGTCATTGATTCTTAACTTCCCCCTTGTCCCACCAATGTTTCCTTAGAAGATTGATGGTTGTCGCGCCCGCACAGGGGTCGTCCTCTGTATATTTCATGTCGTTCGATTCGCTCATTGGCTTTTTGTGTTTATGCTGCTCGATATCTACGAGTGTTGTTAGGTGCCGCATCTCAGAAACCACACAATTTAGTCTCTGACATAGTGATTTGTATTAGACTTTCATCTTCCCGAGAAATGATATGGTGGCTTTCCAGATTCGTGGTAGAAATGGATTCATACTTACGTTGGACGTGGTGCGGACGATCTTCGTCCAGGGATTATTTGAGGAACGTTCCTCAGTGATATGCTTGTTCACCCACTCTCAGATATGGTTCTGTTCATAGCGTTGATGCAGCTTACCACCGTTTGCTTCTAATCTCATCCTTTCCGTCCTAAAAGTACGAAATTTTCTGTGTTTGGTGGATTTTTAAAATCTCTGTTGACCGTAGTGACTTCCTCTTGTTACCTTTTGAATTTAAGGTGAATACCACTGTGGCACTACGAAGCTGGACAGCCCACGAATGTCCTCTTCGGCTGCAATGCGTTTAGTAGAACATGAATGGCAAACTCATACGGCGCATTCTGACCGCGAAGTATCTTTTCCCAATATTTGGCGCAATGTCCTGTTTGTGGTTATTCATGTGGGTCGGGTGCATTTCAAATTAGTCGCTTACGACTTGTATGGGAATGAGTTGGATCCGAAAAGGTTAGTAGTGATACTGATAATCTATGCATCTTCTGTTTCTGCCCCTCCCCTATTTGATGCGTGTAAACCCTCTATCTTGTACCATTTCTGTCTTAAGTTAGCCTTCAGGCCCTTGTTCAGCGGGTGGACTGATTTGTTCTTTGAACAAGCCATTTGTAGCGTGATGATTGCGTAGATGAGGTAACTTCAAGACAAGCTCGAGGGACGTGAGAAATTCCGGTAGAATTAACTTATCTGATTTCACTACCCACTCTCATCACGCTGGAGGATGACGACGTCTCAACCCAAATCACTTATTATGCAGTGCACGTTTCAAGTAATCAACCTCATCTCACTATACAAAAGCGTATACAAGCGTATCTAATCCATCGGTAGTGGAGAACCATTGTGGGCACCTTAAACTACGTCTGGAATGTGCTGAATGTGGATCCATGTAGGTAGGTAGAACAGAAAACCAGCTGTATGTACGTGTCAAGGGAACTTCATCAAACTGAATGTTTAGGGTTGCTGACAAACAGTCCAGGACATCCATAAAACGTCTCATGGAACCTAACTGCACCGAGAGGTTGAACTGGATTCAGATTGTCAGTCGTCAGCTGTATGGGGGCCATAACCACCGGCCCTAGAGGGATTTTGTATTACTAGAACGTGAATTTACAGGGGAAGATGGAACCTAGGAGGTCCCTGGTGAAAAATTCAAGTCGACAGAATACAAGACGAAGTACGGCTAAACACAACACTAGGGGGTAGACAAGTGTAGGTAATGGTACCCCCGGGAGGACAGTATGAACTGTTTTCCACCTGAACAGGTGTAACGCCAACCTTACCCTGCTGAAGCTGATGAGAGGAAGGTGAAAAATTCCGCATTCTCTCCTATGGCTTGTAATCTTTACCGTGTCGTTACGCCTCCTTAGTTCGTTCATGATTGAACGTCATACATGAAGCCCGTGTCCTTTCCCGTTTGTTTATCTGACCAGGTGTTTTGCGTCCACACCACAGTCTCATGAACTGTCGCAACTCGCATTTTTACGCCTTCCCTATCCAATGATATATAGTGAATCTCGCTTGCACTCAGTAGGTACTGTCATAACTATACAGTAAGTGGATGGGGTAACCTAATTTCGCGTGACTGTTGATCGATTTAGGTAGGTCATACGTACAACTTATTAGGTATGAATTGTCTGAATGCTGAATAGTCAGCTTATTGTTTCATATTACTGTTCCGCGACCCCCAAGCAGGATTTGATAGGACCTAGGCTGGTGAGCATTGTTCTAGTGGTGATAATAACCTGTATTTTTAGTGTGAAACCAGTAGCTAGCGAAATAAGCTGTCGCGAAATCGTGCAAGTCCAAATAAGTGCTTTTCCAAATCACGCTCTCATGTATTATCGCAGGGGCTCGAAATAGCTCAGTGCTTTAGGCTTCAGCTTACGGACCTGAAGGTCCGTGGTTCGAACCCAACCTTAGCATGTCAACCGCTCCTGTCTAAACTTGGCCAACCTGACAGTATCCTAGCCCTCGCGTCTCCTTCCGTTGGCATGGCAGCTGGGCACCGAAAGGGTGCTACAGCTGAACGGCTTGAATAACGCAAAGCCTACTAACTTAACTGGTTTCTGACTACACAGTACCACCATTCACCTCTCCGCTGCCGATAATTCCCAACAAAGGCGAATCAGCTGTACAATGCTTCTCGGTATAGATTGAATTCACTTACATGACGAAATCTCGCATTGAAAATTATAAAATAAACTTCTTGGTTCGCACTAGCATCGTGAAAAGGTCGGTTACACAAGCCACTGACTCGGAAAGTGGAACAGGAGGTGAGAGTTTAGAACGCTTGTCGTGTTGTTAACGATAGAGTGAAGAGAGTTGGACGGTGGAAAAGGGGTTGAAGGTCATCAGCTAGGGAATGAGAAGCAATGAGACATACATCTTTTCGTTGAACTCGAACGACTGTATTTCAGACTTCACGGAAATATAGTGGATATCTGACTTTCCTGGAGGTTTGAGGGAAGAATAGACTGGCGAACGTTCTTAATGGCGATGGCGGTTGAAGACCAAATAGCGCGGGGTAAAATGCTGAGCAAAAATCGAAGCTATTTCCCGAGACTGGGGTTTGATGATCCCATGGGAATCAGAAATGGAGGGAAAGGTGGATGAATAGAAATTACGACCGATGGTTTTTGCAGGACTCGAAAGTTCCGAAAAACGGAAACTTCTTGGTGAAGTTTCACAAAGCGCATTATGCAAGTGCTTTTCGGCGATCAACACAGTTCCCTGTGCTCGTCGTTTTCAAAACAAAGTTGATGAAATATGTGATTGTTTTAGGCAATGGCTTTCATTTCATCCACAGGTTCAAACGCTATCTTCAGTTTCATACTCAGGTGTTTGGCTACTTGTTGCCTATGAGGTACGCAGTGAATGACCAAAACCTGGAGTTTCATTCCTCTAATCGAAAATAATTCCTCAAAGGAGCAGTTTCTGTTGCTCGGGTGATATTGTTTCATGTTGTTTCATGGGAACCTATGCCATAGCTAAAGTACATTGTTTACGGAATTGATGTCGCCGCAGCTGATTATCAAACAGAACAGGTTTTTCCTTGGTTCGTCTGACGTGTTGACCGACTTCCGGCCATTACATCGCTTTTATGTTTGGCAGCAGAGCGTCCGTGTTAATGTGGGTAATGATAGTGAGATCAAATGTAGCAGTATGGCAAGTAGTAGGATAAACTGATGGTACGACACAGATGTTGTCTTATGATTCGCTGCCATCTAATACCATCTTCGTTTTAACGGCCTCTCGTCGCCTACTGAAACACTGGTTCCGCCCTAAGCTTCAAAACATCTCCCAGGGTGCGACATCACCCCTGTTAGACACTGCTGAGTAGAACAAAACCCTCTTCTTGCTTTACAGTAAACCAACCCCTGGACCAAATGACGTTGTGGAACTGGAAAGCATACAACCCTATTTCTCCGGGCTGTGCCGCATGCGGTTTTGGGTCAGTTGGTTAGCCCAGATGTGTGTGACTGTATTCTGGACAGTTATGACGCTAGTGCTGGTGATCGGCATTCTGTTTCTTCTCCGATGGATCCGGTTGAAACGACTGCGGATGCTGGAACAAAAGACAGCACGCATTCGGGACTTGGTTGCAGAAGTTGTGCGTAAGTGTTGTGATACCCCCCCCCCCCCCCCCAATACTATATTTTTTCAATGGACGACAGAAATAGTCTCGCCAAAAAATCAAACATATCTCAAATTGTTTGCTTCAGTCCACCGGATTTTTATTATCAGCTGCGCCAACACTTCTGTCTAATTTTGGCTATCACTAAATGACTTATTCAAGATTCTGTTCGGAAACTTTAGAACGTACTTGGAGATAATGATCATTGGTTATTCAAAAAAATTTGTCAAATCTATGATGACTGGAATGCTTAAACCACTGCTCGGGTTTGGAAATTTGACAAAATTACCACACACCACCAAAGCACGAAACTCCGTGCACAGTTTTACCATGTGCAAGCGGAGATTTTGGCCGCACACACAGGCCAAACACTGTCTAAAGTGTAATGGGATGAATGCGAGCGACATGGTAGCATCTCTTTCTCAGTCTTCCCGCCGTTCTTGTCAGATCTAACTCAGATTGGTGGATGGTGCTACTTGCACCGATCAACCAATCGTAAGTCTTTGTTGTGAATACCTCCAGATTAACACACCTCTTTTTGTCCGCCTGCTGCAGTTGTGGTCAGGTGTTATTGCTGTAGCAATGTTTCAAGAACAAATGTAATGACGAGTTTTGATTAGTTTGTTCATGACCTGAAGGTCACCGCTAGAAGGTACGCCTATGTGTCCCTCCCTCCAACTCACACCTACCCGTACTATCTGGTAGTTGCGTCACTTGCTTATGCGCGCTTTAGCTTACAAGTTCAGCCATGACATTTCAGCTGGGACAGTAAATTAATCATAGGGGATCGTCGCTGTTGCACACTCTACCTAGATACAGTGATATCTGAAATTCCGTCGTGATCAACCTACACTGTGTGCAGCAGGAGGGATACATAAGTACATACGATTACGAATGTTCATCAAATGTTTTAAAAGAAAGGCACGTGAAAGGTCACTGTTATTGAAGCTGTGATGGCATACCGAAATGCTGCCCCATGCAATACAGGTGAGATTCTGAGGCTGAAACAGGTTTTCAAGTTTTACCGATACGTTACAGTATTCCACCTGGAGAAGAGAGCCTACAATGGCGTCTCGCATCGGTCATAACCCGGTGTGACTATATCGCCCAAGGAAGAGGCCCCTTCTATCCTAGGACAGAAAGATCACTGTCTTCTGACTTGCTGTTTCCACAAGCTCAACGATAGCTTTGAATTTTCAGGTTCGTTGATTATTGTGTCCAGTAAAATAAGGACCCATTTGTAGTAAAACAGTGCATGCTAAATCGAAGATAACGTAATGCAACGACACACTGTATTCGATAAAATCTCACTCACCAATCTGAAAGTAACATCGAACAGATGACAGTTTCACAGAAGTTGATCGACTGTCCAAGCAGGTGATACGGCTTCCAACAGTTACATAGTCACGAGTTCACGCCACACACGAACGGTGCCAAAGGAGGCGAACACAGACGTTGAATGAACGCATGTTAATGAGTTGTCCTTGGTCTCATACACAGCATTAATTGGTATTGATATTTTGGTTCATGTTGTAAACTAAACTGGGTTGTATGTCGGAGACAGTGGGAAGCGGAAAAAGGATGACTCCGTCTATCCATTTGGGCTCCCAAACCCCATTTGATCCTCATCAAATCCCATCGAAAACTGTTTGGTGACCGTTGGACTTTGTAGAAGATAAGCAAAGAAGTCAGGTCCGCTGATGTAAACTCTAATACTTACTTGCTGTTGGCGAAGATGTAGTTGGTTAGCCTTCCGTTTATCCTAACCTGATTTGACATCCATCTCAATCCACCTCGAGGCTTGTTAATTCCTGCGTTTATGGTGTTGTTGTAGTAGTGTTTTTACGGGGAGTCTCTTAACACGGGCTCTTATTCTTTAGTTTGCACCTGTGTGAAAAGCAAGCGCAGGTTGCATAGACGGATCGTTGGTTTGTATGCCCAGCCAGGGGTAAGACGAAATAGATGTTTGCCGTCGGTTTGCTCGCTGAGCTGGACAATTTGGTTGTCATCAGTTTTTAAAAGCATTGTGTTGCTTGTGTTCGAGTTAACAGAATAGCGATTTGAATTACAAAAGTCCATCAGCCAACTGAATAGTCGGGTGAATCTACAAATTTCAAGCATTTGTGTTTGTACGAATGATTAGTTCCAGTTGAACCTTGGGTTACGAAACTTTAAGTTGTGTATCCTAACACGACTGGCTCCATTGATGAAGGACTTGGGTCGTTTTTTACAGTGGCTTGACGCCCCTGCGTTTTGACGGACTGGTTCGCTTCTGTTATGCTTGTAGCGTTGATGTGAAAGAGTCGTTAGTCTTTTTTTTTGAGGTTATTTGTTTGAGTTGTGCCTTCTGATTTGTTTTTTGTTTTATCACTTACAAAACTGAAGTCAACCAATGTGCAGCCATGAAGGAATTCCTTCATGGCTGACTCTGTGATATTCTTTGATTCAAGCTATTGCCATCATTTTTTTCATATTTTTCGCTTCTAAATGACTTAGTTTGTCCCGTTCTATTTCCAATAAACTTTTGTTGGTTCGAAAAGTCACTTTCTGAGTTTCGTTTGAAAGACGAACGTTTTCGCACCCTTTGTAGACTTGCTACAGCAACAGCTTCGAGATAATGAAGTGGACCCTGATCAACCACCATATGTGCCAGTGTTTGCTCTTCGGGACAGTCTACGTCAAAAACATCAGGAGTAAGTCAATTTCACTGATACAGCCATATCTACTCCGTCCCCCCCCCCGCGCTGCGAGGAGTGGGCATTGTTCCGTCTCTCTTTTAACAAAACGGAACGCAAATCTGACGTTGGGCAGTAGGAGTTGATTTCAAAGTGGGTACTAAACGGATGCACATGAACAGCATGTGCGATTTTCCTAGGTTTTCCAATTCACTGGATAAGTTTCTTGATGTCCGTCAGCCAATATTACTCGAATCCTCACTTGTGCGGTCCACAGTAGCTTAAAAGGTGTGGCTTTCAAAACAGCCTTCGCTAGAACAGTTCGGAATCCAATTCAAAATAGGAACTCCGGGTTTGATTCTCGGGTCTCTCGTATGGCAGTTAAGTACCAGTATGTGGTACCGGTTTACTTCTGTTGATGATATAAGGCCTCCATTCTGACACGTCCAGATACTAGTCTGCTCTACATTTGCTCAGACTTTGGACATCTCGGAGAAATAGACGTTCCACTCGCAGTAGCAATAACTAGGCTCTGCTTATGGTGCGGATAGTCAAGATATAGACCATTAAACAGAAATGTGACAGATCGCTGTATATGTGCACTGTGGACCAGTGTCTCTTAATCCAGAGGTCGCGAGCCATAATCATGTAAAGATAGTTTGTCTTTTTTGCTTGCCCTACGTGTATTTTGGAATGTGTTCACCGTAGTATTTCGGTGCCGATAATGGTAGTGTGTAACCGTATAGTTCCTGTAATCGATTCCAAGCCACTCTTGAACGTTGATATTCTCATACGCAACTGTGTTGCACAGTTTGAAGAAAGTTTCACATTATGAAGAAGAACGAAGTAGGGGAGGGATGAGGAACTAGGGCTACCCGTGGACAGACATCCAAAACGCATACACTCCCTAACTCTCAGTTGCGTCTTTCATCAGTATTTTGCAAAAACTTTCAAAGCCAATTCCACCCTCCGCTAAAGCCATGGTTTTCCTGATAGTTTTCAGTAAGCCACAGAGCAGTCGTCAATACACATAGTCTCTCAGGCTCTATTTTATATTGCGGGAGAATTAGACCCATGTCTTCGCCTTTTTTAAATTCTTTCTCCTCGTCTTTCAGTCTCGCCCAACTATGGCCTGAAGTTGTGCGTTATGTTTACGAGGTGGAGACTTGCATCGGAGTTCGAGATTGGCGTGGTATTGGAGAAACGTGGCAATGGCAAGGTGGAACTGGTTGGCAGGGTTCAGGTAAGACAGGTACACATGTTTTGTGCTAGTTTCATCGGCTCTGCCGTAGCCTAAACGCACGAATCTAGACGGACATCATCTAGATTTGGTTTGTTGTGCCGTCCACCCCTTTGCAGGTGGAATCACCGTGGGGACGGTCGCGGCCGATTGGTACAGACTTTGGGGTGCTACCCTCGGATATAGCGCAAAGAGCAACACCAGAGCCAACCTATGACCCGATTCGACTTCGTTTGCTCCGTTCTTTCGGACACTCCTGCCTAGTGATCCATTTCTGTGACTAGCTTCTTGCCTTCTTCCATCCACCGCACTCGCTCACGAATTTTTTTCGGTGTAGCATGTTTATTTTGGACGTATAGCGCTATTCAGCTATTCAGAACGCACCCGAGCAACTATTATACATCCAGCTATGTACATGGCCGAATTAAAGGATTATTCAACCACCGATGATTTCTCTCGTTGTCGCTGGTTGAACTTGGTGTTCACAGTTTTAAGCGTGCATATTTCGCGCTAGTTCCGATCACACTTGCGAATCTCACTTCGGCCAACACTTGAGTACTCCTAGCTCGCATGAATTGTATAGCAACAAACCCAAGCTAAATTTAGCGTTGACAACAATGGATTTACCGCCAATCCACTTGACGGTCAAGCTCTCGATGGAGATACAGCGTCCAGTAGTGGTACATTTAATCTCATTTTCCTTATGCTAGTTCTACCGCAGCAATAAGGACAGAAAATGTGTTCGGCATGTACTAATGATGACGCAGTCTGAGAAAATGTTTCTTTACCGACTGTCTTTTGTAAGATAAGTCGTATAGTCTCTAGTAATCGTTTAAAAGAGACCCCTCTGAAGTGCAGTTACTCTCCTGGATAGTCGACATCGGCCTTCCCAGTCAGCCACAACCTAGTGCACGCTCTCAGGAGAGACCAAGCACCCTATATCCTTGTGATGGTTTCCCGTAGGAAATCATTGTAACAGAGTGCAGTGTTTCTAGCGGCGTAAATTGTTACTCGCTGACGATAGTGTGAATAGGGGCTGGAAGGCAGTTTTTGCACATTATTGGCATTTGACTGAATGCAGACATTGTTTTTTTCCTGTTATCGTGTAGCCACGAGTAGAGGACAGTAGCTCTGAAGGCCATCCACTTTGTTTGAAGTGGATCATCATCATCATCGTTGTCAGCTGTAAGAACCGCGTACTTGTCGTACAGTGGTTGTAGCTGCCAATCAACTCCGGTACACCATACGGTTCTGCAGCATTAGCAAGACTTCAACTGAAGTTCTATTCTATGGCTACAACTCTTAAGAATAAACATACCAAGCCTACATTTCGGATTATCCAAAAACTTGCTTCAGAAATACAGTCTACCTATGCGTGGTTTCTTATTAGAAAACGGAACCGCATCAACGGTCAGTAATTTAGCTTAGTGAATTTTGCTATTCCTTTCCGATTGTTTTCTTTCTGTCTGGTGTCCTTCATCCTTCACCTCTGGTTCCGCTTTGTTCTCATGTTGAAGCGCTCTCGGACAAGTCGCAGAGACCCCCGTTCATCGTCCCGCCAACCGAATGCCTAAAAATTCGCAACATGTTTTCCACCGAGTAAGTCACTTACTGGCCCCAACGGGATACAGTTCTCATGCTGTTATTCTGTGTTTTATCTCAGGCTATGACTCTCTAGAGCATACGGTCTATAAATTATGGACGTCTGTTGTTGGAGCTCCTGGTTACCTGACTGCACAGCCAATTTCAGGATGCGTCGCCAACAGCGGACAACGTGCGCAAAGTGAAGTTTGGAGCACTTCCTGCTTTCACGTCTGGAAAACACCTGACTATGGCTGAGAATACATATGTGCAACTGTATACTTCGTACATAATTCGCGGTGTGTCACTGTAAAATGTATACCACAAGAATCTATGGTAAAACACAGGTTGACTTTCCGGCCTTGTACTCGGCATAATTGGGACTGTGTATATGACGCCTCCAACTTTCGCGTCTACTAGGGAAAATCATAGCGTTTGTAGATGCCTGATACAGCCGTACGCTGACGGAATGTTAGGGATAAAAGTGCGTTCATAAAATGAATCGGTCCACTCGCTTGAGGTGTGTGTTCCGGTGGGCTCGTTTGTTGTTGCGAGGCCCGGTTTCCGATCCGCCTGTTTTGGTTAGTCAAATCTGGGAGCAGTCAAAGGGTTCTCATGCTCGGTCCTCAGTCGGTAACTTGACTTTGGCTTTAATGTCCAGCCTTCAAACCCTTTCCCGGCCTTGGAATCAAATCCGCATGCAGCTGCACTATGATTATATATGATAGCATCTCTGTTTTGGCTGCACCTTCCCCCTCTTGCCATATTCTCTCATCTAATAATATGATTTCGTTTTCTCCCCATCTAGTCGCCTTGATGAGCGAGACAAACGGCGCATCAAACGGGAGTTACTCAAAAAACTGGTCGATTGTGGTTCGATCCTCCACATAGGGCTTGACAATGTGGGAACAAAGGTTAGCATAGCATGTTCAGTCGCTGATTTCGCCCATCGCTTGCTTGCCTATATATGTGCTTCTCGAGTATTTTAAATTCAAGCATTTGAACCCCGGTTCATACGTTCCTTCGCACTTCAGAGGGCGCCGGAAATGGATTTTTAGCGCGACGATTGCAAGAGACTTTTCATCGATGAACTGTTTCCAAAGGCGTGGATTATTCACCTCATTCTATAGAATCAGTGAAGTAGCTCCTCATCCTTAGATATTGATTTTTTGTGCTCCGTGTATTCAATGGAATGATGAGATCCACTTACTGAGCTATAATAGGCGTAGTTGTTAGGACGCAATAAGCTGCCAGCTGAGATGATCGCTCACTTTTGGGTTGCTTTCCCTGCAGGCCCAATTGCCCAGCAGCGTTTCAGCACTTATGCTTTTCTTGGTTTGGACGACAACCGTTGTGATTTCCTTTTTAGCGCGTAGCCGTCACCCCGTCCCCAGTCGTTGAAGACATAACGTAGAATTAAGATACAGCAATGTTGTAGCCCCCAGGTACACATCTGGTGGTATCCAATGTTGGAGAATTGTCTCTTGTGGTTTTATGGAAAACAAGGTCTAACCCAATCCCATGGCCAGGTAAGCGCCAGGCCCTCTGCACTGACAAACCGAATGAGATCGACTGGCCAAACCAACAGCTAGTTGGGATAAAGTACATCTTTTACACCAGTGTTGTACTCGAATCCCTCTATAGTGAGTTTAAAACCCGGACGACTTTAAATAGGCAATCACCAGTTGTATGTCAAAGAGGTCTCAGCAACCTTGTGAGTAGTCTCCTTCAATAAAATAAGAGATGGTTTGTAGATCGTCTTATGAACAGCGTAGCACTGGCATTCCTTGCAACGAACTGTAGTGACTATGACTAATTATCGTGAAGACGCAACGCAGGCTGGAAGCATGAATTGTGTAGGGCTTCCGTAAAAGTACCTGAGTGGATTGTCAAAAAATCAAATCATTAGTCCATACCACTCTTTCGCTGCTTAGCCACTACTCAGCCCGAAGGGCGAAATACCCCCAAGTTTACCAAACCTCGGTAGGAGCCACCGAAAAACCAGTGGTTCCTCAGCGGCTTTTTCGGTAGGTTAACCACTGTGTGCAAGGCAGTTTTGATTCGTTCACTTCCTCTCGAAAAAAAAGGTCAGTCATTCGATAGATCCTGAATACGATTCGTCAGCACTAGAAAGTTTAGAATTCTAAGCATACAAACAATTTATAGCAAGATCTAGGGTGTTCCGAGTGACACAGCACAGATCGCTCGTGATGTTAGTCCTCCTGCTCCGGTGGCTTCGTTATTCGTTGTCATGGACAACTCCGGAAAGCATTATCAGTCCACAGCTTTATAGGCTTGTTCTCCCGACTCATTGTTTCTTTGACAGACAGGTCTGTCGCGCTTTTCGGAAGTCAATTTGCATTTGTGTAGTGCACCTCAAAATTGAAAACGTGCCAAGGTGGAATTTCTGTGTTTAGGAAACTGTGTTCTACATCGTTTGTCTAAGCTCAGTTCACCACCATTGGTGCTTTTTTGTCGTTCACAGGGCTTGGTGTACGTCAAGTGTGCCGATGCAGACACCGCGGGTCGGGTTTACCATGCCATCCACGCAAACTACTTTGACGGTGAGTCACTATTATCCACCATTGTGTTATTGTCGTATAGGAAGTCAAAGAAGGCAACGTGCGTCTACTGTGTTGTACATCACCTGTGCTGGCCTATCTACCCCTAAATCTCCTTCGCTCTCTTTCCACAGGTCGTCTGTTGACCGTAAAGTTTTTGAGGGACACCAAATATTGCCTCCGATTCCCAGAGGCGCATGGAATTCATGTTCCACTGAATATAGCCGATCTTGAATGAGTATGCTCTTTTTTGCTGCCTTCTGTGCTGACGGCATCCTCCAACATCCCTCCTGTCGAACCGTGGCCGTTTGTTACTCCCTTCGTCCAAGTCGTTTATGTTAATATCTCATATCCAAGACCATTGTCTCCCTCTACCCGAATCCCACCCGTCTTGAATTTTTGCAAACCAAACTGAAGTTCATCCGTAGGTATCCATTTTCTATATGCGCTCTTCCCACTGTGTATGTTTCGACCCCCCATTGAATAGCCGTCTGTGCAGCTTTGTTGCAACTGGTTAAAATCTGAGGCACTTATAAGCATTTGTTCCATTGTACTATATATGTTTCTGCAAACGCGATAAAATGTACTATTTGATACTCTACCAACACATTCGCTTTGCGTGCAGGTGTTTTTTTCATTTTCCTGTTTATATTTGCTCAGTTTCGCTTATTCAGTGTACCTGGCCGGTAGACATCTCCGTGAGGTTAGAAAATAATGGGAAAACGTTCTCCTTGATCACCGTCATTTGGATAGTTGCTCCAAGAGCTTCTCTTGAGTCTCACGCAGTACGGCGTTGGGATCTTCCAGTTTAATCTGTCGTGGAACAAGGGGAGAAAAAACGTATTTTATTCGCAAGCACAGTTGTAATTGTGTGGTGTAACACGTACCCTCACTGACATGCTTCACCCTTCGGACATAATTTCCACTTCTAGCTTGTATTCACAACAACTGCAGTGTAGAGCGGGAAACTATCCTGAGATTCCTATCCCAACCTGTTTTTACTATGAAGTATCACATAACCTTTGTGAACAGTAATGTAAAACCGTCTACTTCCTATGAGGTGATTATTTTCACCCCATCTGCTCTATCACACCTCAAAATACAACATTTGAACAATACTGTTTACCTATGGTAAGGATATGGTTTCCGAGGTAAACCGTCGTCTATAGCACTATACGCTTCGGCTTTCTGGAATTACCTCTATAGGGATGTTTTCCCCGGTTGGTCATTGCGTAAGCTGCAGGAGTAAACGTTTCCCAATATCAGGACGCTGCACCGTTTGTCACGAACGCCGAGGTTTATGTATACCGCTGGGGCTTCAACCTGGTGCTGAAGGTACGGTTCTTCGATTAAACTTCTTTAACTTGTTCTGCATGAGTGCCAAATGGTTGCTTGGAAACGCACTCCAACTTTCATCGGAGTGAAATGAGCACTTCGTGTGTTGATCTTTGTATCATACAGGTCTGAAAAGACCTCTTGGGACTACCGTATGCAGTCTTCAAACCCATCCCGCCAACGCTCGTTTAAAACTTGGTCACTTGCTCATCGGTGCTATAGCCCTCGTCCCACATGTTCATTCATGTTTCGCACTTGGATTAGCTTCCAAGAAGCGCTGACACCATCTGCGCAATCAAGCCACTTCGTGGCTTAGCAAACAACTTGTTTACGATTGTGCATTTGGATCTGTCCCCACCCTTAGATTCACGAACTTCAGAGTAAACGGAAGTAATGCGTCAAGAAACTAGACTTATGACAAGCGTTGCACTACTCTTTCAAACTCTCACTCCATGTTATTTTAAAAACTGTGCTGAGGAATTATAGACAGATGATAAGCGTAGTGCAGACCTAGTGGAACATTTTGGAGCGTACTTTCGAGCAATTTGATAGACAAGTTGAGTACAATCCGAACAGCGTGGCTATTCACTCGGTTATCAATCTTATCTTGCCTAACGCATTGAGTAAATTTATCCGGTCAATCGGGTTCCATCCTGTATTTTCAATGTCATTGTTCGTCCCATGCGTTGCTCTGTCAACTGTTTGGTTCGTGATTATGTTCAAGAAAGAAAAGGTACACGGCTGTTCTGTAGTGCTTTATCCAAATGAAAATCTTGAAGATTTACCAAGATACTCTTAATTTCTTAGTCCACTCACCTCAGGGATCTCAAATTGTGTACGTTGTGGTGCCAATTCTCTGCCAAGATCGACCATTTGACAACATTTCGGCACATCGTCTACCCATATGCCTTCCATTAGTTGTCCTGTTCCGAGAAAAAAATACTTCCCGCGGCCATTTTTCTTATCGTTTACCCATTTGCCCTCGAACCTGTTTTGGTTGGCTGCAATTCCAATGATTTGGTCAGAAGAACTCACGTAGGCGCAACATTCCGTCACCATTTCGAAGGTCGTCCACCCACTGACCCTCGTAAATACTCCCATCAGCGTAAAGCATGCGTCCCCACCCCCACCGTTTGTCCGCACACCACTCGCCTTCGTAAATCTCAGTATCCGAATACCAATTTTGCCCATATCCCTTGATGAGTTTCCGTTTAATTTACTAAAATCAACCAGCTTACCTGGCGTTTGTCGTGTTTCCATTCTCCACAATAGACTTTTACCTGTTTTCCAACACTGTTGAATACACTCAGAACACCATAGCCACTCCGTTTTCCGTCTTCCCAGTCGCCTTCGTATAACACCCCGGTCTTGCTCCATTTGTACGTCCCCCGACCTACGCAGTTATTTACTAATTCACGGCATGACAGTACCATGTCTTTTGTTGTTTTTCCATTCACCCCGGTACTGATCACCATTCACTTGGTACACTGTATGTCGTAGGCCATCTTTGTTTGCCTTTGCATCGGCGACTTCCCATTTGGCGTTCTTTTTAAGCGTTGCAAATGGCATTGGTGTTCACTGTAAATCAAAGGGAGTCGGTCTTTTAGCAGCAGGTGGTCGGAGTTAGGAGAACGCTTGAATTCGTGCATCATCTTCGAAGAGCCATGAACGAAAACATTTTTATTTCGAATCAGTGGGAGTATAGGATAATAGAATAGAATCGATTCCAGAGAATGTATCTAGTAACTAGGTTCTCGGGGAATACAACGGTTCAGGTTTCATTGAAGTGGATTAAAGCTTAGTTTGGAGGCACCCTGTTCCGGTGGCGAATTTGAAAATGACCACTTATGAACTCGCAAAACAGTCAGGATTTGTTTCTCGTAGGGTAGTGTCCGCTGCAGTCGACTTACTGATAACATACGAAACTAACCTTTACCAGGTTCATAATAGTGGAAATGGGCTCCAAATAGCCAAAGTAACAAGGAGAGTAGTGCTTTACAGGTTTCATTTACATTTATCAATAGAAACTCCGCGAACCGAAGTAATTCTCTGTTGGATGAGTGACGCGCTTTGATTGTTTTAACCCAATAGTTTAAATCTAATAATCGTCTTTTGATTGGCGGCGACCGTACGGGCATTGAACAGCTACTATCAACGATGGGGCAAGCACTGTTATTTTGGACTGGAGGACCAAGTAGTCACGAATGTGTCGGTAGGTTAGTGTGTATAGGTTGATTTTGGCGCATTCCTCTTGGCAATTTAGATCAGGGATCACGCATCCTGCTGTTCTTTGGATGTTTTCGGGCTGTTTGTCTTGTTTAGTTGAACAGGAGTATACTTCATAGCGCGCGTATTCAGTGGTCGGACGGATAAACGTTGTGAAGCAGATCCCAACTGCAATCACCGACCAAATACGTAAGCTTCTCCTAAGTGCTTGTGGGGCTCTGGTGGATGCACTTATGGCTCCTTCGACGTTGTCTTTGCTTTTGACATTGGGACAATCACCCTTAGATCTCTCACTATCCTTCCCCTGGTGTTTGGTTTGCAGTGGAGTTAGTATGTGGCCGGGCCTGTGTTGGAGCGATCAACGACGAGTCGGAATTTTTATCCGTGTAGAAGTTCAATCCGCACCTTCGAGGCATAACATCATGGGTTGTTAAGGAAAGACTAGACAGCAACCAGTTAAACATATGGATGTAGGAACTAGTTGCCACTTGAATCACAGTGTGGGTTCTTCCGTGATAGTCTCCCCTCAACAGCTTCCCATAGACACGACGTAGAGCTCACTGGCCAGCTATTGGGAGACCTGGTCCGGTCACTTTTGTTGTGGAAATAAATAACACCATCGTCATAATTGACAGCAATACAATACACCGGTAGTACTTAACTCCCGCACAACCGTAGAGGGAGGAGGCCACAGTAAAGGTTGAAAGGAAAAGAAAGGGTTTGAGACTTATCGTAAAGAGTTCTATGTTCCTAGAGAAGAAGTCGAAGAGCGAGGTACCTTCACCTTCCAAAACATTGGAGACAGACACATTTGAGCATCATTTTGGAACAAAACGACATCAGTAGGATTGACACAATATCCCTTGTGAACCTCACCCAACCTAGGCTCAAAACGTCACCAAAGATGAGCGTTAGCTAAGTAGTCCGGCTAGGAATTCACAACAAGATTGCCACCGAGATCGGCTACGTGCCATGTTCTGTGGGGTTTCCAATCACGCACAAGGAGAATCGCCTGGATCCCATCCAGGAAGGCAAGACAATCCCGCAGCGCTCAACTTGACAGCGACCACTTTCTTTCCGCGTTGCCGCATCATGGTCTGTCCTATACGAGCTTTTCGCCAACGGTGGCTTGAAGATGAGGGCGGCTTTCTTTAGTAAACGGTGGTAAAGCATACTTAGTACGTGCCTCAACCACCTTAACCTAGTAAGCCTTATCTAAAGATGTTTGAAGTCATCAAGTCGGAGGGGCCAGGTTCGGCGGCCATTGAGTAAAGCTGCTCTCACGGTCGTTTTGTAGGCACGGCCCTTTAACCCCGGTTATATTCGTTTCTGACGTCAGGGGTTGTACAATTCGGTAAATACTGATTGTGCTGTGGTGATGTATGCACTGAATTCATCCGTCACAATGCAGTCACGGCTTATGTAGTCACCAAGTGAACCTACCAACAAACTGAAGCCCCCATTCTGAAGTCTCAAAGATTGGGAAGTTCTGAAGTAAAACATGAGACTTTGAACTTGCAAACGACATGTCGAGACAGGGACCGCTTCGGATATTCAATTTAGAGTAGTTTATGCAGACCCACGATTGCCAAGTAGCAGAACAATGCCATCCGCATAGTCGAAGTCTACCACTCTGCATATATGATTTGCACGCCTAGATTGAAATTCCCTTCAAGAATACACTTGATGACATTGAACGAAAATGGTGAGAGGAGACAGTCCTGGTGAACCCCACTATTTGTGCGTAAGTATTTGGATAGCTCACTGCAAACCTTAACGTATCCAGACGTGTGGAAATAAACAGCACGGAGAATGTCAACAAACCTCGAGTGCATTCCTCGTTGGTCAATTATACGTAGTAGATCCTGACTTTCCACGGAATCGAAGGTTCCTTCAAAGTCAAGGAAAAATGTCACACTTGGTGGGCGGTATGTTTAACGCCGCTCGATCACGTGGCGTGGTCAGTGTGAAGACGTGGTCAACGCATTTCCTGCCTGCATCTCTTGAACTAGCGTCCCAAGCGATGCTGTCGGACGTTGCGGTTTTATTGAGGTTAGCGGCGGTGCTCCGACTGAAGTAACGATTATATCCATGTGTTCAGAGTAGTCGATTTAGGTGCCTTTTTTCAAAAAAGCTCATTCAGTGATTAGTCCTAGATTTCTGGAACGCATTTGTGCTCCCCAGATTAATTTAAACAAATTGACCAATGCAAAACAGACTCACTACCATCTTCGAACAATGCTGGTGTTCCAAGGCAGAAAGGCATGTTAGTACTTCAGAAACGGGAAGGTCTAAACTCACAGACCACGGTCCGAGTTGACGAAGTGGAACGAAAGACATGGGTGCAGAGGCAGACGGTCAACTAAGCTGTTGTCCAAAATAATCAACCCAGTGAACTAGACGCTTACTCTTGGTGCATATTGGATTTCCATTGGTATTGTTGATGACCTCTAACGGCCACTTTTTCGGTCCCGTTTTGCGGGGGAGGTGAAGGTTTTCCGGACGTTTTCCAGCTGCACCGGCGTCCTCCGTATCCAAAGCCCTATGGTTCCAACGCATGCCATGCTTCACTTGATCTACATCAGCTTTTCCGGCTTAATAATGCTCATATTTCACAGACATACGAAGTCTCGCATCGAGGAGCGGCGATAACTGTTCTGAAACCTAGTGTTTATTTGACAGACCTTCAGAAACGCCAATTACTGAGCTCCCTGTCGTATGAATGGTGACACTTATCACGTCTCCTGAGAAGGCGGCGTTTAAAGCTTAGCATGTTTTAGCTTGATAAGAAACCTTTTCGATGGCCAAACAATGAGTTGGTTTCTTAGATCTCCCAGGGAAACCTGTGGAGTACAATTTGAATCCGTTTTTGTGATCCAGAAAGACCGGCAACCAAGAGTAGAAACTTGTCACCTAGTGCTAATCGCTGTGTGGGGACGCCTGTTAGAGCAGCGGCACCTACTGCGCCTGAATCCAGTACTACTTTTGAATAATCGGTGGTCAGTTCCGAGCCGCAAAAGACAATCACCGTTGGCATTATGTCTTGAGCTCAAGCTGAATAGGCTAAAAATTGGGCCGCTGATGGACTGAGATGTCCCACTGGTGCATTGAGATGTCCAGCGACTAGGATATTAGATAGGATAGTAGTTGGTTCCCGATGAAGGATATCTTCCGCCGATTCAGGGTTGCACTTGTTTGGTGCATATCCAAAACTATAAAAGATGAATGGATATTTCTTCGATCGGTGCTGAGGTGGTCATTTGCAGGGATCTAGTCAAGCAAGGAAGCCCCAACTTTAGTACCGAGAGCTATGCCAGCAAAGACGTATCCCGCTGTAGCAGATTGAGGGTCCCTATTGAAAGATTCAGAATTGTCTAAAGTCCATAGGCAGCGGCGTCTAGATATTGATGTTGTCGTAAGCTGGACTACCGCATATGGATCGTCTACTAAAGTATCCCAAAAGCAGCAGACATCTACCGACAAAATGCTAAGAGTGCGAGCCAGAGCAGGTTGTTCGCCGACCTGATTGAGACCCTATTTTCCTCTTATTGAGTGACTTTAAAACCCAACTAGCACGCTTGGATGTCTACCCAACCCTCTTACACTCTGGACTCACCACAATCGTCAAACGTCACGCAGGTACTCACTGCATTTCTTTATTTCTTTAAAGCTTTTGATAGAATTTCACAATGCGCTCATCCGGGCTTGCGAGTCTACGAGTATTACTGGTCCCCCCTATCAATGGTTATCTACCATAACTCCCGTGTCCGAGTTTGTGGCTTTCTCCGGTCGAAGTTTTTAGTTGAGTCACACAAGGATCTCTTGACTCCCGTTTTCACTGTTCCCATTATTACTCTACCTTCAATTCTACCCCCTTAAATTTTCAGCGCAGCCTTTGCCGACTACTTGAAAATAAGGTACACCGACCCATCTGTCTTATAGATTGTCCATGAAAACCTGTCCAGCAAAAAACGGGAAAAAGTATATTTGGCCGTCTTTGTTTCGCTCGCTCATCAGCCAACACTCCTCAACTGCATATAATCCATCAGCATTCTCTCCACACCAAATAAAAAGGACCAGGCGTACGTGCATCCCCTCCCCATTGCAAAGTCAATGAGAATGAAAACTCTGGGTTACCGTTCTTTCTCATTTGTCGACGCCCACAAGTTCTTCATAGCCTAATTCACTTTACTTCGACCTCTCTTAGAGCAACTCAGCCAACTGGGAAACCTCCGGTTCAAGTACGATAAGGTAACAATATAGGATTTCCAAACCTAGGATCTTTTCGAGGCCTCGCCCCTTCTCCATCAGGCACCACCGAATACGCGGGTATCTCATCCACACTCACTGAGCCTTTGACAACAACTTTTTCATAAAATGGTATTCTTCTTCTACCTCGCAAGGTCAGAGAGCTTCAGTGAAGGCAGGTGAGCTGCCCTAATGCGATTTACCAATAGTTTCGACTCTTTGGTACAGGTTCCTAGAAATGACAGTTGATGCGGATCTTATCACCTTTCTGGTCAAAGTACTGAACATCTCATCTCGAATTCTTCTTTGCAGAATTTTAAAACGCACTTCAGTTCTTGTTCAATTGTTTATCTTTATTGGGACGCAAGTATAGAATGTTGCTCCTGTCCATACTAGTCTGTTTCAATACACCCAAATTCCACTTAGTTTGGTAACCACGAATGTCATACGCACCAGCCTGCGCCTCCATCTTCCAACCTGTGTTTGTCTTAGGCACAAATCTTGGTTTATAGCAGGTTACTGTCTTTTTCTACACTCACATACTACCGAGTACAGTGGTGGGAGACAGTTGTTACGTTCATTTTCAGCAACTGACTCCGTATTTGAGCGCAGAAACAACAAAGCCCCGTGCGAACCTACGAGACCTCGGCTTCATACTTCGCCGTACTTCTAATGAACCCACTGGATCCGTAAAACCTCTTGCGATTGTTGACGTTTCGAAATCTTTGCAGTCTGTCGATTTGTCGGCTACTGCGATTGACCTTGTCTGTTGGGAGGTTTGTTATGTCTCCTTTCTCTTTCGTCTAGTGGTATGGAGTATCCTTTTGGAAGTATGATTTCAATATACGTCTTGATGTGGATAGGCATCTGTTAGTTTTCGCTTGTTACCAAGGATATCTGGCGGCGAATGCGACCCCCTTGAGCGTGGCTTGAAAGTTTGGGTACCACTTTGCGAACGGAGCGTCAGGAATTCTTTTAGATGCTTGGGCTATCCAACCAAACAGGATCCATCTTAATCGAAGTCGTACCACATTATCGTATGGTTTGCAATCGATTCTATATATCTCGATTTTGGCGGAATTCGCACATCTAAAACACTTGTCAGTTATCTGTGATTGAATTTTTTTCGTAGTACAGTCGTTGTTGCAGCTCTACAGATAATCCGGAACAGATGGATGAAGTATCTTCTGATGGTATCATTTCGTATGTCGATTTGAGGATAAAGGCTTACTTGCCAGTAAAATGACATAAATATTAATCATTGAAGGCAATTCGGATGCAAGGGTCCAAGGTTCCGAGCAACTGGTTGGGTGAGCGGTTGAGTGGTTACTTGATGTATGGACGAGTGGATGGATGCGTTGTTCATTAGTTCAACGGACTGAGATACGATTAAGAAGCGGAAGTTTTCCACAAAGTGCAACAGTGATGAATCTCGTATTGTATGAACCATGTGACTTTGAGGCCTAAAATCGGAGATTGAAGCCTAGCCTTGGTTTGCTTAGCGCCAGATTTAGTGTGCACACCTGGTCCGTCAGCAGGGGTTTTTACAAACGGTTGTTGTGGAGAAAGAAGTTAGTTGCTTTTTGTCGCTAGTAACGTCCGGTAAGGTCTGTCGCTCATCAAAAAGTTTTGTAAAGTGAGGATGTGGTCATCGTTTATGCTCCTGTAAGCTCCTGAATGACTGTTAGGCGACAATAACCGCTAGGTACGGTCATGAGGGCCACGGAATTGTTAGCAGTTCTCAATGCTTGCTTGAGGAGCTTATCAACCGCCTAATCCATAGGATCCAATCCTGAACAACGTATTTGAAGTACATTCGAGAGTGAGCTGCGACCAGTATGTTCAAGGAACTCGTCGTGGGATTCACAAGTGTCTGTTTTTGGTGCTGGCTGTCTATAGTCATTGGGTTGTTTCACATGATTCTTTAGGTCAGGACTCCTAGAATCTTCTCGCCTTGTATCGCGAGAAGACAGTGAGGTCTTAACTAGTGAGGACTGATACTAGAAGTATCGAGGCTAAGCAGGCAGCATTCACCCCACTAAAAGCAGACTAACCTCCAAAGCTTATTGGTAGGCTGGCGATAGGCCGGTCTGAAGACTAGTCTGGTCGGTCTGTGTTTGTGTGACCCCCCGGGGCTTAATATCATTGTCAAGTCGTATGCTGAAGGAACGGCGATAGGTCAGTATTGAATGCCGAATTGGGCAAGGGGTCGAGGCAGAGCTTTATGGTATATTGCATTGGGGCGCTATGGCTTTAACTGTAGTTTCATTGTCCCCAAAATCTGCCGATAGGTGTTCCAGATAAAATCGAATCTTGTCTATGCACTTACAATTGGCAACAAGGAGTGTTACAGTACAAAAGTGTTCCCTTAACTTGAACAGCCTTCTCCCTTGTCATTGCCTTTTGCGGCCGTGGAGAAGGTGCGGACCCATATAGTCAAATCGTTTTCGGAAACCTCATAGGCCAGTATTAGGTCATCAGGAAAACGTCGGTAACTCATCGATTAGAAGTCAAAAACTCATAGGCACTTTTCATATTCCACAAATTGAAGGCCAGCAACAATCCTTATACTGCCCGCTGGACGTGTTTAGCCACATTTCATCCGTGCAGATTTGGATTTATCCAGGACCACTTCTTCGTTGTTGGTTAGACAATGATTGGTCAAAGTTGAGACCTTCGGAGATTAGGCGGATCTAACCGTCGACTGTTGATGAACTTTTGCTCGAAGTTTTGCTGGAAAAGATGAATGCTTATTAGAATTAGGTAAAACTGGGCGTCGGACCTTGGGTCTCCGCGTGGGAGACACATTAGCCAAACACGTTCTTCATAGCGACCTCCCATATGTGTCCGTCATTGACCCCAGACTGATTTTACTCCACATTTATAATCTGTTCACAAACATCCAGTTTTCCTGCCTGACATATGCATGTGAAGCAGGTGGTTTTTCACACCGATAATGATCCGGGAAAATTTTATAAGAACCTTATCTGTCTCAAGAGGTTGTCAAAAAAGTGGAGCCTGCCCCAAAATATGGACAAGTGTGCAATCCTGCATATCTATATCAAGCCTGACAAAATCGCTTTCAATCGCGGTGGGACGCTAATAGGTTTACTGCAGTGCAACAGATACCTTGGTATTATGTTGAGGGACACCCTTGAGACAGTGGCCCACATAACCCATTATTTTGTCGACCAAGGATACGTTTCAGCAGGCTCGTGGCCGCAGTCTTCAGAGTAATTTACGTCACACGTGTGGACCAACGTCTTGGGTTTAAATGGTGCGCAACACATCCCTGTACATGAGGAGAATTGCAACAAGTGGAGAGAGTGTGGAGGGCTCAAAGATATCTGATGGGTTCGTCACAGAAGGGGAAGCACGAAGAAGGTTTCGAATCTGGTCACTTGTTATTATCACCAAGCTGGAGTTTACACGATAAGCATTGGATGGTTAATAAGAGGAGAATTCGGACGCCAAATGCCAGCTGATATGCCGAACACACTAACGACTAGAAAAGAGAACACACTTCCGCCTTTAAAAAGCGGAGCGTCTGCAAGCTGTCCGCAACTCTATGGCTGCTACTCGCCTCCAGTTTTTATGGTAGAATAGGTTGGCGTCAATATTTCTACATACAGGCTGGATTAACGGACACGTCTGAGATGCATATAGCATCATTCTCGCGGGCTTCATGACTATCTTGCGGATCCTGTGAAGCAGTAGCTTTTTGATGATCCAGTTATGGCGCTTGGAAAGTCTGGTCAGTGGTAAGTGTAAATGGCCAGCACTAGTGCTGTTTTCGGTCGTCCAGTTGGGAATGTCATATCTGGATAACTAGGTCTGTGTTGTTCATGCGAGAGAGAAAGTACTCAAGAAAGCATTGATAGACATGGCAGAAGAGAAAGTTTAAATGTCTGCTCGTCATTTCGATCTATTGCTTTTAGATTATTTCCATTTGTTTTAAATTTTGTTTTAACTTACAGATATAGCAGCGAGAACTTGTGCATTAGCAGTAACTAGCTATAAGCAGATGTCGGTGGGAAAGCGGGGCTCAAAATTTCCGACTGACCATTAATTTTGAATACGTCGTTGCCGCGGCCAAACGGTGTACTATATCATACACCATGTATATCTTGGACACGTATAGTTTCTTTGACCGCATCCAACGTGAGTTCCTCGTTCATCAGGTTTAGATGGATTCAAGATAAAGTACCGGAAGCCTGAGAGTGGTAACTTACTTCAGCTTGTTGAACAGAGGTACTGAGTTGATTGGGTTTTATTCTGCTTCCAGTTATTGGGTGACAGCGTGTCATCATCAGCATCATCGACAGCATGACATCAGTGTTCAACACTGATTATTCGCTACCGTACAACCATGGTTCATTTGAAAACCTTATTGTTAGGAATTACGGGGATCCTCTGGTGATACAGCCACAACAAGACCATCAAAATAAATATCCAGTGGAGATTTGAGCGGAGCCAACTTCATAGCCTCGAGTGCACGCAGTGCCTTTATCGCTATTCCCGAAGGTCAGCAGACGTATGACACACTTCCAGTTTGTAACTGTGGCATCTGATTTGCGTGACGTGTTCAGGTGTGAACAAACGCGGCAGCCCCGCGTTTTTCTTTACTTTCTTCACTTTGAACAAGAGTAGCAGATCAGCCATGTGGCACCTATGTTCGAGTTATAAAGCGTTGTTTGTGGTGTGAGGTTTGGCAAGGTTCAATTGAGATTTCATACTGCCAGTGAGTCCAATCCAAGCCGAAAAGCCTAGGAGCACTGTACAGCTATTTCAACCTTATCGGGAATCGTCAGCTATGCTCATTCCACGAAACGCAGAGGGTTTTGAACCCTCTACCTTCCGGGCAGCGGTTGATCACTTAATCGCTCAACCATGAGTGGCTAAAAACAAGTGTGTTTAGTCCTCACTTAGACAGCATATGGCGCCACTCATCCTTTAATTCCAGGTATTGAGTGACTCCTCGAGTGCCGAATTCGCAAATGGGAGTTTCGCTCATCTTGTGAAATCATTCTTCTTCTTCATTCTTATTCCTCTCTTGGCAGCGTTGTCCACAGAATAGTCCCGGCAGCCCGGTTACCATTCGGTGCCCAGCCTATATGTTCACTCAAGTTTTGGGTTCTTCATCCTTGCCACATGGGAAGTAGGCGGGATGTTCATAATCCATTGCTGACCAACTTAACCTAGAGTTTACTAAGTTGAACAGCTTAGAACTCCATGACTGGATGCATCTGTAATGCCCCAAGCGCCTTCGTTCCTGCCAACGTAGCCAGGAAGTACGTACTGAGTTTTTCCTGCCCGGGCATTCCTAGGCCTCGTGCTGTCCATACCAGTGGAATATTCCTATCTCTGATGCGATAGTTTTCAGTCCCACACATACAGCCCGCTGTCCTCAGCTCAGATGTTTTCAGCAGTAATGGGTGGTTCAAAGTGTAGGGAACAGTCGGTCAGTCTACTGAAGGCAAGCTGTGGTTCTAGCTCATCCTCGATAGATTTACATCTTCTGCCAATAACAGACAATCCGATGATAGGTGGTCTAGCAACGAGACTGTGTTCCAAAGCATTCCATTGCAATGCTGTTAAATCGCCCATAGAGGCCGGCGGCTCTCACGTTTTTAGTTGTCAGACACTGTAATTCATCCAACTGTTTGGCAGACTATAGATTTCGGTCTTTTGATGTGTACTTTGCAAATCGGAGTGATTGAACACCATGCTGAAGTCAACGAACATTATATATACCTTCTTGTGTCGTCTTCTACTTTCAGGGCGTGTTTAACGAGCACCACAGGTTTGCAATACAGGACCTGTCATTCGCTAACCCATGCTCCACCGGATTATATATACTGAGTGTGCAGAGAAACGCGTCCAATGCCTGTGTATCTCTCCTGATTGGGGTCTTGAGGATTACTGACTTCAGTCAGATCTCTCTTTAGTCATTAGAATCACTAAATTCATGGCGCTTCGGAAATGCCTTGGCCTCTTTCGCAATCAACCTTCTGGCACATTTCTTGTTTTTGCAGCGGCAAGGGTGTAGCAAAGATTTGGCCTAGTTCCTTGAGCTCCATCCGACCTTGGCGCTTTAGTGCCCCCAAGGCACCATAGTAATTGTTCTACCTTCATGGGACTGAAGCTTAACTTTCTGGAGCTCTCATTTCTGAATTACTGGTATCCATCCCTACGTTGGTGTGTGTGGGTTGTCCCGAAAGCCTAACTCTACAACAGACAAACCCCAAATAAATTTTTCACCATGCTTCTCATAGTTGTAGTTAGTGATTCATGCTGCTTTCTTTTTTTGTTATGGATCTCCCCAAATGAACGTGGATTCTCTGTTGCATGCAATAGGGTAGTGAATTTATCAGTGCTCTGACGTTATACTGACAGCTCAGTTGGTCGTCGGCGCCGCCATAGATCTTCGGGTTCATTTCAAACTTAAGTGCATCCTCAACTGTTATTCGTTAGGCCCGCTGCGATTCATGATTTACGGACCAAGTTATCACAGAAGGCATGTATGTGTAGCGTGGGATGTCAGGAAGTCAGCGGTATTCGACGCTCGTGAGGATGTATTGACGGCACACGTCGGTTCTGAAATGACCATATATGGAAATTGGTATTATTGAATCAACACGACACACGAATCACGCATTCTCACAGGTTGAGTGATGCGGGAGAGAAGACCGGAGCGTGGCAACAACACACGTGTATTAAAACCGAAACCGAAAGTGTACAAAGGTCAAACAACATGGTATGGAAACAATCAATGGGTTTAGTCGGACGTACCTGTAATAGAGAGGAAGAGATATGCACATACATAGAATTATATGATAAACGCGTGTAAGCAGGTACAGTCCAGTTTCAATTGCGTTACATATGAAAGTTTTATAAATCGCGGCGCTTCCTAGGACATCACCGTAGCACCGACTGTTTAGTTCAAAATTGGTTCGATAGATTCGTATCTTGAGTAGGGAATCCGAAGCTTGTAGACTTGATCCGATATACTCGTGGGTAATGGGCCTCAGTAAAGGGCGGGCTCTTAGTGGTGGGTGCCAGTCGTAACCATAATGGTTTTCACGGATTGATACATGGGGTCGATGCTTTCATCCAAGCTTCCCGGGTGGTGTTGGTTCTTGTCGTTCTGCGAATGACAATAAAAATAATAACGGCAAACAATGCATAGCAATGGCAAAAAGGTAATAGTGCAGGTGAGGCCCGTTTTTTTGTTAGCGAGTTCATTCGGTATGGAAGTTAGAGTGACTTTGCCTGGGATTTGGGAGAGTATTATGGAATAATATTGGCAGGATGCAGCCAATTTCAACTTTAAGAAGGCCTGCGCGCGAGCAGTGGAAAAATTCGGTTTGGAGTCTGTCCCAAAATGGGGGGAACTCATTGCAGAAATCTCTGAACCGACGTGTAATATACCCTTGCAAATGCCTTCGGTCATGACGACGAGTGTTTTTGTTATGGTACTGAGTGAGGAAGGCATCTTTGGTGGTGGAGCGGAATGTGGTAAATTTGAAAATGAAACATCCATGGAGCCTTAGGTGTTTGAGTGTGAACAAGTTTCAACGTTCTAGTCTAGATCAGTATTTCGAGGGGATGTCTTCTGTCTTTTTGCTGAACTACCCACGCGTTATTGAAATGATGGTCTTTGAGGATACTCCGAAACCCATGGAGATACGGAGCCTCAAATCCATTAAACTTCGACGAGCAGTTTGTAGAGTATTTTGCCGAACATGCGGGAGAAGTCGAAAAAGCAATCGGTGGGGCATTATCCTCCAGTGACGCCGTAGCTTTAGAAGATCTGTTTTAGCTGGGTAAGACAGGGTGACGAAAGTTCTTGTTGAGTTGGGCAGGTGGGTCTTTTTTGAAGAAGGTATTTTAGGAGAGATCCTTTCACGAATGTTTTCACCGGCTTAAAAGAGCCATACGTCTTGCTAATGGGATGATAGCTGGGTGGATCGTGACCATCAGGTGGATGATGACTCTGTTTTACGTGAATGGAAGAGCTCCATAATCGAATGTGGAGGAAAGTGGGGGCGAGTGGGTGGACGGATTCACTGATACCTTTAGCTTGAATGAAGCCCTGGCAGGGCTGGTTTACACTATTGTGGGCTGAAAATACCAGTGATTCTTGGGACTCAGGAGTTTAGACTTCGTGTATTTCGTCCAAGTATCCCATTTCAGGTTTGAGGGCAGCCGCGTACACCGTGACCTTTGAATTCAGAAAATCCATAGAAGAGAACTGCTGTATTCTGTTTGTTGCTGCTGGTTTTGAAAGCGTCCCGGTTGTCATTTATTTGGAAACACTATAAACCATAGAGTATGAAGGAAACTACATTTTAGCAGAAAAAATCTTCGGGATCACCCGAAGATACTCTGTGACGCTTATGGCTTATATCGACCGGTAAAGCCGTATCCACCATCGTTTTATTTGGGTTTTCATCGCACCAAAGCCCAATTCGTCAACCAGGCGTAACACACGCACTCCTCTCTACTGCCCCCAGGAGCGCTCACATAAATAAATAAAAAATATGACGAAATCCCTAATCCGCCATCATTAGCCCTCAAGGCTAGCGCCATGCCTCTCCATGCATCACTTGTTGATTTAGGCCGGGGACTAGTAACGCTTTCTCTTACATTCACTTTCAATGCCGAATTATGGTGCTGCTAACTCACGCAGCAAATTCCAGGTAAACTAGTCCATCGTCTCGAAAGCAGCACTTCCATTAGTCCCTGTGTGTTTGTTTCCCTTTATCACACCACCTCCCTGCATAGTTCTACCGGGTTGCTCCATGCCTCTTATAATGTAATAGCATTATATTGTCAAGCTTATCCAGTCCTTGATTGCCAGGATACCGAGCACA
>SJOL01001726.1:393829-425522 GCA_004794785.1 Opisthorchis felineus | reverse complement strand
AGCTACTGGAAAGCCATCAGATTCAGCATGGATAAATGGGTTCCATCTTCGTTGATTTGAGATTTTAGATTGAAACAGTTAGTGTTCGTCCCATTTTTATTCCAAAGGACTGGCGAAGATAGGCTGAGCCTTTACAATCAGACTGACGAGCAATTCACGTGCGCCGTGACAGAGGCATGTGACACAGATGTTGAACAAAGTCGACAGATGGATACGTTCACCACAACTGTGGTTGTTGCAGTACGAAGTCCAAGAGGCTTGAGTCCAAGTGTGATAAACAAACAACCTCCCTATAACGCTCCTTTGGGCTTCAGCTTTCCGATTTCTTACGACAATAGAAAAAGCGACAGCATTACTGGGAGAACTACGCAGTATCTCATAAGACAGTTTAAAGCAACATATCTAGTTCCACTCACGCACTCGACGCAGCGGAACCAGAACCCGTTCACTCTTCGTCAACGCAACCTAACACCAAGGGATAGTTCGGTGTTTCGCCGCCGGTGTTCCTGAAGTAAGCGGTAACAAAACTGTTTAAATCCATCCTCCTTGTGACGACAAACATTACATTTAACTGATTAATAAAGACATTTTCAGCGTTGAGTCACAGTGGAAAAGTGATTAAAAATGTTGGGTGATAGAACCCTATCATACCACATGAAGTTGCGGACTAATTGCTTTAACGCTATGTTTGGTGACGTCGTGGCCAAGTCCAACAGTAGACACGGAGCAACATCTTCAAAGCCAATCTCAAAATCAACGAAGCAATTTTCATGTGTTTGGATCATCTCCTTTTTAGTCAAGGCGAGTGCACACTTATAACTCCCGGAGCAGAGACTCCAGTATTTTTGCCTTAGCTCCGATCCTCTTCTTGTCACTGGGGTAAGCTACGAAGGCCCACAACTCCACTACATTAATGTCACTCCTGTGCGGCTAGCGCTGCAAGAAGTTGTAGTGTTGCCTACGGAGTTGGCAAGCAAAAACGAATATCGCGCACGCACAGCACATTGCTGCGCCCACATGCAGCTGTATATTGGACAGGCTTTGCCAACATAAATTGATAATGAATACCCTCGCGGTGCTCCCGGGGACATATGTTCCAGTTCATCCGTACATACGCAAAAATCCGGCATTCCACTGCGAAGTAGACAACAGAGGACAAAACAAACAGTCAGCTGCTTTCAGACAAACGGGGCAACAGCCCGAAAGCAGGACCTCTCTACTGAATGTTCAGACATCATACCTTCAGAACACTCCCAAGCAAATTCGTGAAGTTTCGCCCGACTTCAACATAAGGATTGTTTTAAAAAAGACAACACGATAAAAAATACCTATCCTGCCTAAAAGATTTCGTTTCCCCAGGTGACAACTGTGCATAAATTTTCCGCAGTGCTGCTTCATGGAAGACTAGTAGGCAACTGATAGAGTGCACTTTCGAACACAGATACATGTTCACTTTCCGCTTCCATACGCGTTCCAATATTAAATAAACTAACAAGGGTCTCAGTCATTGCCGTGCACCCCTTAGCAGAAAATCACACCATCTTGTTTGGTCAGATTAAATCAATTTAAAAAGAACTTTCGATATATTCACAATACTGTTTTGCGGATACCAGGTGAATCACATCCAAACTCCGTACGCCAACCGAAGACTTGGCCTGCCTATGTCAGCTGTCAAGTTAGGATCAATCGATAATCAAACCAACCAGGTGTGTTGACTTCAGCCTCGAACCCCAGCCTTGGGCGACCCCTGACCAATCCAATGACGCCCTTATAACAGTAGCTGACAACTTGACATCCTTTTCCACTTCCTTGTAATCCTGATTCTTCCACTCACCCGCAGTGGTCGAAGCTTCGAGCAATCAACCTCGGCAAATTTACGCCGTGTTATCCCACCGAAATCCAAGCAGACGGAACACTTCTTTATGGCGTGCTACTGATAAGTTTGTCAGTAGCCAAAGTAATCACACCGACGACAATGACAACCCCCAGGAATCCCATGGACGCACCAGTTGCTTCCACTATTTTATACATATTATTGTAGGAAATCCCTATGAAATACTTTAGACTAAACAAGACCGACGATGCATGTGTAATGACAGCCCACGTGGTCATATTTATCTGCTGGAGCATAAAACCATTCGGGTTAAATTTATGGCCACATTCTGATTCCTGGCTATTCGGGTTAAACTGGGGCGATGCACGTGAAGCTTTCGACTTTTTAATACATTCTGTCAAAATAACTGAGACTTTTTCACATGGGTCTTCATAGCCTACTTTGACTTGATGCTGGACAAATTTCAGCAAAATTTCTCGAACAGTTTTGAACCGAATGTTGAACCGTATGTTGGCTTTTGGCAATGCAGTTTGCTTTTTAATTGCGAGTAACACCTTTCTTGAGTGAATCTTGTAGCTATATTTTAACTCAGGTTGTCACTACACTTACAATGAGTGCATTGAACTACTGGGATTATTTAGGCGGCGTACGAAGTCATGTCAAGTGTTCTCCCATTTTAGTTTATGTAATCGAAGAAACAAGCAACTTGTCTGGTTTACAACCTTCAAACTGAATGTTGAGCACTGTATCGTGATTACGTCAGAGTTGTCTGACCCGGTTACAACGGGGACTACCGATAAATCACAGGTCATCAGCGTAGCTTAGCACGTGACTGGAAAGCCATGTGAAACAATTTTCACCGTGAGAATCCACAAAATAGCCAAGTTGCTCTTTGCGTGATTGTTACAGTAAGCACCTCTGATGAGCCCCTCCAGATGATCTTTAGAACAAATTTTTGATGTGAGGATACTAGTTAAAGTGACCCGTCAGCGATATCTGTTGGAATTTTTTCTTTAAAGCCTACTGCGAATTTTTCCGTCTCAAGACAAAACACCGGGTGAAAGCAACATCTTCGGAGGGTTGGTCCCTTTGCGGAAGCACGTGCTGAAGGATCAACGGAAGCCGTCTTTTGCGAGTGACCTTTTGGATGGCGGTCATCCCGGAGGAGATGCTCCACATCATGAAGAAAGCAAAAATGCTCCCGCAGGTTGTCGAAAAATACACATACCAACGCTTGCGAGTCTTTCAGAACACAAACGATGTTATCGACGAGAAAAATTCTCTTAAGGTCCAGGGCTTTCTAGCTACCGCACCACAGTTTGTCCTCTGAGACAAGGATCCTCACCGGTTACTTTGACGAGTAAAGTCGCTGTATAGTTTCCGGAAAGTAAAAACGCAGTGGTTTTCTGGTGGTGGCGACTGTGCACAAGCTTTTGTCCCTCTCCAGAGTGGTTATATCAAGTGAGCAACCAGTAATAACTACCCTTTCCGCGAGGGATGTTTTATTCAAATACAGTAATCCTCAGCAGCGTAAGGAGTGGTCCTAGCGAACAGAAAATTGGACACTTTAGAATGGACGGTAGTCTGGGATTTGGTAATTTTTCAAGTGAGTTTCCATCCTGCTAATGAAATCAATCCATGCGGAAAAGCCGAGAAACCATGAGCGACCAAACAGCAATATAATTAGTTCTCAGTTAGACAGGCTACAGCGCCGCTCATCTTTCAATCACGGAAGCCACACGGTATCATCAGATATTGACTGGCTCCGCGATTGGCGACTTCTCGGACGGAAGTTGCACTCATCTTGTGAAATTATTCTACCTCTGAGCCACTTATAAACTGATGATAATGTGAGATTTGGTAGCTTTCAAGTTGGATTGCGTCCTATCAGTGAAGCCAATCTATGCAGAAAAGCCGAGAAGCACAGAACAGCTGTTTCATCCTTATGGGGAATCAATAGCAGTTCGCATCTCATAAAACTCTGAGTTTCGCATCCGTGGCGTTTAGGTCAGTGGTTGAACATGTGTCGAAAGATTGGTAGCTCGGGTGAGTTTATTAGTTGTTGATCAGGTGGCCGAGCTTGGCAACTGGCTTGCAAGTCAACTGCCAAGCTTAGCGAACAGATCAACAACCAACAGTGGTTGAACATTTAACCGAAGCTGAGCGGATGCGTGTATACTACTAGCCGGGATGTTGCTCATGAGATGTACACGGCTGATGATTCTCAACAAAGATGAAACAGATGTACAATGCTTCTCGACTGTTAAGGTTGTTCAGCATGGGTGAAATCGAGTGGTCATGCATGCTCCAGGTTTCAAAACGTTGCAACTTCGCTAGGTGTGACTTTAAAGTGTGTACGCCGACCCTATAACTTGTAATGTGCCGCCAAGCGTTATTGTGATCACGTCATGTCGACAGGACAACTATTCCTGGCCTTAGATGTTTGAGAAATCGAACAGTATTTAAAATGGGACTGCAAACGAGAGCTCATCAGATAACTTCAGCTGGCGTTCTCAAAGCACCGGCGTTCCAAAGGAGCTGCACAAATCTTAACCATGAAAGCGATATGCGAAAACGATAGACTTGAAAGTTATGATGGGACGCCTTATATATTATAGTGTTCCGAAGAATGGTACTGCAGTAGCTGGTGTTTTGTATTATTACTAACAAAATCTGAGGTATATATATGATTATTTGCTCGTACGGTCGATAAAGTGTCCCCCAAAGGGACCGGTTAAGCCGCCCCCTGTGGTCTGTGCCAACGGGAGCTATCATATATGTACCTAGAAGGATGGCCAATTAAAATAATCCCGATCTGTACTCACGACTGGGTTACACCCAAGCTACCGTTGAACTCAGCCAGAGTGTGGGGCACGAAGAGTGAAGTGACAGTGACTTGCAGCTTTGCAAGCGTTAGCGAGGATGACTAACGCTCTGATCATGATGTAAGAAGGGCAGAACCGCATGGCGTTTCCCAAACGGAGAGTGTACGATTAGTAAGAAGGCGAGATTTCATTCCATACTGGAGACCTAGCTCTGTGGAGTTGTCCCACACTGGAAACCTAGCCTAGGGATATAACAAGAGTAGCTTCCAAGAGTTTAGTGTTGAAGTATGCTTCGAAGCGTAAACTAAAGGTGCTCTCTTCATAGGGATCGCGTTACATTAAGGACCACCAATGTGCGAAAATCGACAACTGGGACTTGTATTCCTCTGGTATAGTGTCACGGCCAAGCTGAAGGGGACATACAATCACCAGAAAATGTAAGCAGCTAGAGAAGTTGAAACGTAATGTACAAGTTGGGAACGAGTTCAAAAAAGGGGGAGCAAGTGGAATTAAGCAGTTGACTGCCCCTCGTTGAACGATTGTGTTTGAGACAATAGATTGTGAAGCCGAAGGGACTGATCCCGTTGTACGAAGGCTTGGATGGCTTCTGACAGACCAGTGGTCTGGCGCATGAATCGGAAAATACCAGCCCATGATCTGGAAAGTCGGTGATCCGTGACGCGATCTTGCGGATAGTTATAGGTGCGAACTTTTTCCGATCGATCCAGGTGACCAATTTGGCAGCGGCGGAGAGATCGTTCGGCTTCGGTTTGTGATCTGACCTTTGAATTCACGAGCCTGGTTAAAAGAAGACAAGAATGGACGGGTGGTTACTGCTTCGAATCGTCGAGGTTAGAACTGTGTTTAGGGCTTGTGGTTGTAAGCTGGGAGGGTATTAGATAATACGGGTTTTTTAAGAGAAATCTGAAGTGCATAGGGTTCCAAAGTTGCACTCACAGTGTTTCCCTAGAAAAAAACATATTCATCGTCTTTTGGAGTTGCTTTCCAACGCTTTCCTCCTAGGAGGGACTATCCTACAGATGAGACGACTTTTTTCCGATCACTACAGATGGTGCTCAGTATTGCCATAAATCAACATAAAGAACCCAAATTTAGTTACCGAAATAACTTGTTACCTTTCACGTAGCATCTCCAAGGCAATCCGTTTGTTCACGTGTTGACTTCGTTCTTGCTGACACGTGACAACAGTGCCGGTGGGGATGTGGGTAAGTCGCACAGCGCTATCAGTACGATTCACATGTTGACCTCCCGCTCCAGAAGCTCGGAAGAATGCCCAACTCAGGTCGCGTTCGGGTAGGTCGACAGATATCTGTGTGGGTGGGATGAATCGCGCGAAAAAGTACATATCACAGCTGGAACGAAAAGAGTCCAAACATAGTTGAGACAAAATCAAATGGAAAAACAAACAGTCTCGAAGATCCACACAGAGAGTACTAAGCATCGAGACCATGTATGACGAACGCGGCTCACTGGTTACAACCGACGCGCAAGAATGTTTCTATCAAGAAGGCATCACACCACAATATCATTCCGATTTCTAAAGTCAATTTGTTCTTTGTGTACAAGTCGGGCGAAAATTTGAAAACCAGCGGAACCAAATGACAGAGAGGCTTCAGTTTATCAAATTGGTCTCAGAAACCGTGCAACATCCATCATATGCCAAGCTGTCAACGCTTTTTCTAGACTGTTCTCGGAACGATCACCTTTGGTAGGGTTGACTTGCCAAGTTTCCAGGACCTTTCAGACCACCGTAAATAGACTCGGTAGTAACACCAGACGAAAACCGCAAGTGTCTGATACGCATAAGAAAAAGGGCGTGGAGTTCTACGAAATATAGATTAGAAGGAAGAAACGTAAGGACGCTCTGCGACTATGTCAAGGTAGGACAAACGCTGAAGTGCCTGTCTTGCCTAGAATTCAACTGAGCCAAGACTAGGGTTTACTGTCAACGTGTCTACGGCACACCAACCCTAAGAATACAAGAAACGTATCAGGCCGAAACGACCATATAGAATCACCGCAGCCATTAGTAGGGTGAAGCGCACGTCAAAGTGATTGTCGTCCTCAGTCGTGAGAAATCCCAGTAAGAAGGGAACAAATACACTTAAATAAACAGCGCATGACATTCGTACTGACGAAAGCCCTTTCACTCAAACGAAAGATGACAGACGCCACGGTGGTTTCTCAGCATACGGGAGAGAGATTCGGCAATACAACCTGAGAACCATGGCCCGTCCCGTTTCTGCCTAACCCTGCCTGTGTTGGCCCCTTTAGCAGCACCCTTCAGCAGAATCTACCTCAGTGGGACGTGTGCCTCTTATCCTTTGTTCCGGCCCACAAGCGGCGGATATTTCAACTCCTCTATGTGGTGTACAGTTGCACCCGTTTTCCAGATGCCCGAAAAGTTAACGTTTGCTGTTTGTGTTTATAATGTCATACTCAACAGTACCGTGTTGAGCGGATTACTCCAAGCTTTCTGTTACGTCAAGATCGCGCATTACTCAACATCCAGCAAGCAGATGTTATAAACATGGACTTGGGTTTCGTTGACCAGTTCGCCGAACTGGTTGCCGACCTTCATTTAGAATAGTTGTACGTATCTTTCTCCGTCCATCGCACGAGGACACAGTGATTCAAATTTTGGTCTATATGCTACAGAGCGCTGAGAGACCATGACAGCGCACAAAAGCTGTTCAGCGGTTTTCCGCTGGACTAGATGAGTGGGGGCAAGTCAACTGGCAACTCACTTCATCACTAGATGGGATCACAGATACCGCAACAGTGCTTGTGTGAATTTTGCCCTGTTTACTGGTCACCGGAACTCGTTGCACACGATGCACACCAGCCTCGCAACGCAGCTGTCCATAGGCACCGAAACGCCTGGCGTCCGTTGCAATCGGATTGGGTTCTCCAACGATTTCCAGACAAGCTTTAGACAGGGGACTTTCCGAACCGGTTGAAATGATATCATCTCCTACCATTGTGAGCTCTTGAACTAGGGTGAAATGCCATCCACGATCCACGCACAAGAGTCGATACATCTCCAGTAGCTCACGAGCAAACAAGCCTGCTTCGCGACCGCCAGCTCCTGCTATGATTTCCAGTGTGACACCAGAGGAAAAGTACGTTGGGTCTTTTGGAACAATCAGGTCCAGGAGCTGAATGAGGAAAAATGCCTGGTGTGTACTTATGAGGAAATACGTGTGACACAACACAAAACCAGCCAAACGACCACAATCGGCGAGGAAATTCCATAGAAAATTAGATCGAAAGTGCCCCTCACCTCCATAAAAATCGGGTACGGATAGAAATACCGAATCAAAGAAGCAGAAAAACCGTCTAGTCATCATTCGCACACAAGATTCACAAAATTTAAGGCATCGGGAACATGTTTCTCACAAAGAAAAACGTCTAAGATTGAATAAACCAAGTGAACAAGAAAAGGGGTGTAATCAGACTGCAGAAAGGAGTACAAACTTTTTGTTCCAATGCCTGACGATGAACTGTGCGTTGTTCTTGTTCCACTCGCGCAAGCTCCATCAATTCCCTCTCCTCATCAGCAACGTCACCATCGCCACCGTCATTTAGTATGTCTGGAAGACGAAAACCAACAGGTGTTAGTGGAAAAGTAAATTTCAAAGGAAAGACCTCAAGGATGAGGTTGACAGATCATTCATTAGCAACTGTGGTGTAAGAGAGCAGCGAGACAACAGACACTATAGAGGCGTTCGACCTAACAGCACAGTTTGAAATATTCGGTTTACGCCAAACTAAACAACTGGGTAATCGGCATTAGAATTCGGTCATATCGATGGCCTGTCTTTGGTGAGTAGCGCTGAGCCGAAGAAACCTAGCTTCTGAATCAGGGGATCTTGAGCTCCAAACTCAACACAGAATTCACAGGACATACAATTAACGGCGATCAAGTTGTGTATACATAAGTATACAGTGAAATCACTTACTAAGCGACGTCTATGAGAGAAAAGTTAAAATGATCCTAGATCTAGGATATCTCCTCTACAGGAAATTGTGGTTCCCTCACAAAGGACCATCTGTGAAACCTGGTCAAAATGGGTCTGGTCCTTATTCGGGAGAAAATATTAAACCTCTAATTTCGTTTCATAACTGGGTCGAGCTGGATGATCAATTTTTGAAGAAATCGGTCATTTTCCTTTCTTGGGAACATAAACATGGGATTGCTAATTGGAACTGAAATTTCTGTGAAGCCTGAACAATCAAAGCAGTTATTGTGTGACCTCTTCTGTGGCTTTGGAAGCAGTCTGCCATCCATTTTTATTCGTGGTCTCGGCAGTATTGCAAAACTCACAAGCTGGTTCAATGTTCAACCCATTACTTAGTACTATGAACGCCCATTGCGGGGGGACGTCAAAAGGGCTAAGAACACACTAGCCCGTGAGAGCTAAGAGGAAACCAATTGCCACGCCAAACACGCTTTCCTTTAAAATATTTTGTCCCTTTTAGGAAGCAGCAGCAAACTTGTGGAAAGTTTTCGATCCTTTTTTCCGGTGAGTGTGTGCATGTGGTTTCTGTTTTGTCCGTTAGCCCAATGTCAAGGCTCATGATACCGAAAGGAAATGGGCTCTGTGGGAGACAAAGTCCCTGTTTGGGGGGAACACTGTATACCCAACTACCAAGAGTTAATCAGTGTGTTTGTTCCAAGTCTACTTAAAATGGTAAGCGAGGAAGTCACGATAAGTAGAAGCCTCTGTTCTCAGAAAAGTTTTCAGCTGCTGTCATGCCGAACAAGCTGTTATTTTACGTCTGGCAACAAGGCCACGTAAACGTGATTCCAGCGAACCGCGTCAAATCACAAATTCAAGATGGGCTAGCTCCGCCTGAGAGCTAGAATCGTCAGGAATATAATCTCCATCCATTGACGTCTTTTCTTATCCCACCCCCCAGTATAAAATACCGTCATATTTGGGAAGCTGCAAAAACGTTTAATGTGCACGATATCAAAGTTCCTCCGCGGGTGACCCACGACGGTGACCACTGATCAATCTAACTATGACAAATCACTACCCTACGAGTGTAATCAGTCAAGTTTTACGTAGGGTTCTGATAAGAAAATGAGACGACAAAGGGAACGAAGAGATAGTGTCGTTGTTAACAAAGGCGTCAAAATAGTGACGGATAAGAGGCCTACAAACTCAAAACCCCTCATACCTGAAACCAAACGTGCGGCCTCTGCATCGGTTTCCAAAATCACATCCAATTCTTCCAGAACATCAACAATTGGCCGAAGTTGATTCCATCGAGAAGCGAGGTCCCTAGAATGCATTGAAATGGCAGGTGAGGTGGGCTTGTGGGCAGACATGTCTGTCACAGGGAGGCTCGACATTTTCTAATCGTAAACGGAATGAGTGGTGTGAGTAAAAGATTGTTGAACAGGGATTGATAACGAATTTGAAACCAAGAGTAAAAACATGGGGAACCCTTACTGCACTCATGAACACTAATCGCAACTGCAACTGTTACCGTGAATCTGTAAGAAGGCGGTAAATAGCTCCAAGCAACCAATACCTGAACAAAGACAATTCCAGTGCTTCGATTTGCTTCACAGCACGGATTCTCTCTGCAAAAAGTAACTAAGCAGAAGAGAATATCACAAATGAGAGACCCATTCAAAGCTCGGTTGAATATTCCACCCGTCAACATCAAGATCCGGAAGCCGCTTCTCCCCTGTATGTGGATTTTTAAACGTCATGTAGATTTTCGAATCCGATTGGTGAATCTTGATAACTCTTGGCTTCTGAAAACAAGGCTACCCGAATCCCATTCGAAACCGTTTGTTACTGGACTTGCAACACAGTGACACTATGAAATATTGTGTAACTGGGTAGGGAAGATGAACGACATTGTCCAGACATGCACATCAGAATAAGCCTTTCGGGTTGTAAATTGAACAAGACATAGGTAAGCAACAAAATGGTCAAAACATGGTGGTCCTTTGCCGTGCAAAATGCACCAGACCAGGTAGTTTGGTTCCGAAGCATCCAAAAACTCAGGATTTTCTGTTGTCCCATGCTGTAGGATTGTTCCGTCCACCTAAACCAACAGAGCTTTTTGGTTATTTGTCACTAGGCTCGCCGGGAAGTGAGCGAGATATATCGTTTTCAACAAGGAACACTACCCATAAGAATGCTGAAAACTCTTCGACAACCCACGACCGGTTGAAGTCTTTGCCAACCTTATGAGTAGTGCTTCTTCAAGAATATATACTGCGACATCTCGAAAATAGTACTAACTGAAACACGAGGCGGCCTTTGTGCAGTGCATTCAGTTGAAGAATATCATAAACGAGATATTCAGGTGAGTCTCCCGAAAAAATCAAATTGGTGTAAAAATGAGTGGATTCCGCGAATTTCGTACAACTTGGGTTCAAATAGAACGTAAGGTTGACTAAAGGGAAACTTGGAGGCTGTGCCTACCTGATATCGAAGTTTTCACAGTTCGGTCAAGAAAGTTATCCTGACCAGTCTGCACTGGGCTTTCGAATAAAGTTTGTTTCATTTTGCCAGGTCTTTCCGATCGAAACATATGGCATAATTCATAAAAAGAACTGAATTAGGTATTAGGGTGAGGCAGTTTTCTATCCGGTGTTCTGACGTCACTAGACGAAAGAGTTGAAAATATAATTCAAGCAGGAAACGTTTTCCAGTTCTTCCACTATCAAGGATAAATAGTTTAATTGTTGGTGGTTGCGAGATTTGTAGAAGTCACGTTCAAATCACTCTCGTTTGAACAGTCGTCCTCCTGTCCTGGCGGAATTATTCTGAGGAAAAGCACTGACTCGAGTTTCGCTCTTATTGGAGCTCATTAGCAGTGCATTTCCTTGGTCGCCTGTCAGTTGCTTTTAGCGTTGTTATTGTTGCTGTCCTGTATTTCTCCATTGGCTAAGCATCATTTCGTTCACTTGTACCTTTGTTACAGCATCTGAGAGCATTCCACTTGTTCCACCAGACGCCGAGGAACAGTGCCCACCAACCCGCCTATCACTGACTGCTGAAAAAGCCAATGATAGAAGGGAATGGCTGACAGCTACGGGATTTGCCGAATTCAGCCAAGATGGCTCAGTGGTTAGAGAGCAAAGTTACTGACTGGAAGGTCCGTGGTTCGAAGCCGACCTCCACGTCTCGACTTCCCCTGTCTGGGCTTGGGCAACTTGACAGTATCCCAGCCCTCGCGCTTTATTCTGGTGGCATGGCAGCTAGGCACCGAAAGGGTAATACATCTGAACGATTTCGATTTCAGGTTTGTCAGGCAAATCAAGCGCATTCCAGCAGAACATACGTTTAACTGAGGGGGGACTCCACTAATGTTCCGACTGTCTATGAATAATTACGATGTCTTATTCGAAGGGTTGACCATTGCACTCAAGTTAGGATTCAATCAGAAAACCATCACAAAACCTCTGCTTTGAGAACGCTAACAGATCCTACTGGCTTGTGGTGACATTTCGTAGTAGCGTATGAAGTCGATACCCGGTGACATCTGAGCTCATTCAATCTATCAACGTTTAGTTAACGATTTTGTTCCAAAGCATTCAGTTCACATGGTGCACAGGAGTTGAGTTAATCGGTAATAGTTCCAACACGGTGGAACAGAGACGCGTTTACCCGCCCCGTAAGAAGGTGATCCACTGAGAGCGATGTGGCAGCTGACCGAACACTAGAGTCATAGTGATCTTCCGCTGACTTAAGCAGTAACTAAGATTCGCACCCATCCTAATAGTTTAGTGAACCAATATCCACATGCTCCTGCTCTGTGTCAAGTCACACACATGTGAAAGACAATCACCTGACAACACATTAAAACGACAACGGAGCCAAGTGAGTGAGTGTTTATTGTGTCAAGAGTGGACGAACTGCGTGTGTTTTAGTACATTGATGTGATTTACGGAGAGAAAGGAAAATCCCAGTTCACATATCTCCTGCAAATAAGGATAAAAGGCGACAAAAAACATAAATGACACAAGAAACCTAAAGATGGATTGAGATGGACGTTAACTCAGTATCTGCGTAACCGAAGACTATATGAATCGGGGAAGACAAAAGGTGGCATAGAGTTCCGAAAACAGAATTCTTTTGGTAGGAAGGAAGGGAGTAAATAATAAAATAATCGTCCAGCTGTAACACCCTTTCGATGCCTAGCTGCCATGCCAACCGAAGGAAGCACGAGAACTGAGATACTGCTGGGTTGCAGTTGCGCTCGAACCAAGGATCACCGGTCGATAGGTTCGCTACTTAATCGCTGAGCCATTTCAAGCTCAGAGGAGGAGTTCAGTTGCACATGTGGTAGCAACTTGATATGAGTGACCCGTTTGGCAAATGTTTTATCCGATTGAAAGATACAAGCGAGGGAGAGAAGTACGCTTTGGTGGACATTTTCCGTGAGTTTGACGGTAGAGTGAAGCAAAAGACGCTAGGCCCTGACGGTGACAAGGTGTCTGCACGTTATCAGCCAATGAAGGTGCACCACTGAGTCGTACAATTTTACGTATGGCGTTGTTCTAGCACCTGACGGAGTGTGAAGATTTTGTCAACGCAACCCCTACCAGGCCGGAATCCCGCTTGCTGCTCTCGAGTCAGTGTTTCACGAGCCACCGTAAGGCGACGAAGCACGAGTGACGCCAACAGTCTCGTTACGACCGGGGTCAAGCTGATCCCCCTGTGGTTGCCACACTCACTACGAGGCCCTTTTTTGAAAATGGGCACTATCACCGACTCTCCCCAGTTGTCTGGGACAGACTCCTTTTCCAAAACGCAAGCAAGCAGATCAGACAAGCGCTAACTGAGGACTTCACCCCCATCTTTGAACAATGCGGGTGGGAGGTCACCCGGACCAGAGGCTCGGTGGCGCTTGAGGGAACATATGCAGTCATAAACCTCCGAGACCGTAGGCGGTTCCGCGTTCACCGTCCAGGGTTCTACGTTACCTGTGGGCTCCAGATGACAGCTGGTGGCCATGACAATTGTTGTTCGAAGTATTCAGCCCACCGGTCGAGGCGTTCCTCTTTATTCGAGATGGTCACTCTATTCCGATCCTTGATGGTTTTGCTCACAGGTGGTTTCCGCGGACCGGTCGCATGGATCAACCGAAATAAGTTTCGGGCATTACCGGCTTTCTGGGCCTCTTCCATTCCCTTGGCTTTCTGTGTCCACCACACTTCACGGTCGACTTGCACGCTCACCTTCACTTGACGTCTGATCATTTGTCGCATCAATTTACGTTCGGGACCAGCTGGAACAGTTCTCCGAGATTTAAGCTGTGTCACTGCTCGGTCTGATATCCAGTGCTTGAGTGCGCCTGGTGGTGCCGTGCCACAGGCGAAATTCCCAGCACTATGCAAAGGGGTGGCAATCTCGTCCCAGTGTGGGTTCGCATCTGATGGTGGATCCTTTGGAAGACTCTAGAAGACGATTCTGGTAAGTTCGTCTAACATCCGGATCTGCCAGTCTCTCAGTAGCCAAGCGATTTGTCCGCACCTTACACGGCCCTGGAAAACGTAGGGGACGGAAGCAAAAAACCTTCCAAAAAGAAGGGCAGGCAGAGACCAGAGAACCAAACCAAATCACCAAAGGGGAAACAAACCATCTGAATGAAATGCACGCACAGGGAAACAAGAACTGCCGTGAGACGTGGGCTGCCTTGAAGCAGCCATGTAACAGCAGTTATGAACGTTGTTTTCTCGACAGTCGTTTGGACACAGTCAACCACAAAGTCACTGGCACCAACCTTGTTTGCATCGAAGAGCCCAGCAATATTTCCAACATTACGAAGGAAGCTGTGTACAAACAGCTTACAGGACTCAAGGCTGGAAAAGCAAACAGTCCTGATCTTCTGGAACCCATGTTGCTCAACGTCTGGGCTAACATTCTGACCGAACCAGTAAATTCTTGTTCAACTGGTGTTTCGTTACAGAAAAAAGCCGATTGTTGGATGGTGTTAAGGACTGTTCCAGTACCTAAGAAAGGTTCGTCGAGGTGTCGGTCAACACCGGTTGCACAAACGCGTTTTTGAAATTGTCTGAGAGTGATCTTAGGTGGAAGAATAGCGACACTGTCACCTACTACCTGTCCACCTGACTACCAGTCCGACCCCTAAAGCATGTTTCCAGACGCAGTGGCATAGCAAGGGATGTAGTTGTCAACAGCAAATCTTCTCTCAGTAACTTCTTTCTGAGGATCATCTGAGATGTCTAACATCTATCTGAGGCCGTTTTAATTTCCACCACTGGGTCAAAATTCAAACTCATCTGCGCTCGCACTATAACCTTCCGCAACCCCGTTGTCCCGTACTCAGACCGATATCCGATTGATAGTATTTTACAGATAGAGAACCCTAGACTATGGCTTTCAGATTGATTATCCATAAGTAATGTTAACTATATGAGTTCTCCTTTCCTTCCCTACCTCCACTGTAATTCTGTCATAAAATCACCTCCAAGTGCATAAAGTTCATCTCGACTAATCGAAGGAGCTTGGGAAAGATTGGGGCAAGTTGAAGAGCTAGAACTAGGTGGTTTGGAAGCGATAAGCGGGGGCAAGGAACGACGAACAAACGTCGTCGTAACAAATGATGAAGATAAGTTGGTTAAGGCATGCGACAGGGGTGGTATTTTTGGTCCCACCGGCCATCAGTCAATTTTGATAGTTATCTGACTACTCACAAGTAGTCGGAAAGCTTTGTCTGATCAGTCGCGGATCCTCTCAGGGGACTCGATAACTACCGAGCCATGGAGTTGGAACTTTACGCAGTGTGGTCAGACCCCAGTAGTCAGACAGTTGTTCGAATTAAAGAACAGCTGGTTGAACCAAAAATCGTACAAGTCCAATTAATCGGCCACATAGGTACATGCGTCGTCCAGAGGTCACAACTTGAAGCTGTTAATCAAAGGGTCACGTACCCGACACTTCTAGGTCCACTTGATGAACCTCATTAAAGACGAAGGCGCTCGTGTGGATGAAGGCTTCGGGACTTGGCCGCACATTTACCTTAACTGGCACAGAGTTAAGGAGGGGGAAGAACTGGAGGCAGATTTGAGCGAAAATATCTTTCCGGCAGGCAAGTTAAGTATGGAAGGGAATGAGGATGAACAAAGCCCTGGAACTGATTTCTCCAACCGAAATTCAAAAGAGTTGGCTTCCGATTAATGCTTTCGAGGACTGAGCGGACCGAAGTGTCAGTTTGCGGCAAACGTCCAACAAAGATAAGAAAGAAAGCATCACCACCAACCTGATCGAAGAAAACAATAAGTAGGTTTTGTTCAACAAAAGAGGTTTAATTCAAACGAAAATGGCTGAAAAACAGGGATACAAGGGTCCAGAGCAGAAGGATGTGAAACCGACATGGATGTTGTAAGCACACCACCCACGCTTAAAAATGAGAAAGCGTATAGGTGGGATGTCACAGGTGGGTGAGATCAGCAGAGGTCTCGGAGGAACGACGCAAGTGGGGTGGAAAACAATTGGCAAGCCTTTGAAATCGCATAAGAAAGCAGAGTGAGGTCCCGTTGTGGTTTGTACTTGTATTTTTTTGGTGGACGAAGGGTCGGCATATCAAATGAGGTTCGGAGTGGCGAACCACACAAGACTCACAAGTGTCACCTCACCGGGCGATAGCGTGAGCAAACTGAAGTCGATCGCTGTACTGGTTAGAGCAGCAACCATCCAGCACCACATGATTTCTACTGAATTTTCGAAGGTCTGAAAGAGATCTCCCGCGTTAGAGCACTGTGAAAAAAGTATGCATTGAGAAAGTCTCAAGCACGTTTCGTCATCCCGTAAAGACGAATTTGGGAGATATCCCGTTGTACTCTAGGCACACCGATCATTAAGTCCAGTTCGGTGCTTGCGCGAACATGTACGCAGTCCCTTTGTAGCGACAGAGACATACCTTAAAAAGTACTTTGTTTTAAAATTTAGTCACACGTTCAGTCTCAAAGCTGGCTCCGGACGGATTCAATACATCACGTGCTGAGCGAGAATTGATGGATGGGAAATGGGACGGGAAGACGACACTTGGGATACACATAAAGAAGCTGACTGATTAGGCAACTGATCTATGTTAGGTTGCTTGCACTGATGGTCCCGAGGTATACCCATATCGGCTGTCAGATTGATTTGACAGTTGGTGTGGAGACATGGCTCAACAGACTATGTCACAGTCTCAAAGTCCAACTGTCTGCCGCCATGACAGAAAAGTGAACAAACCAGTGCAAACTATAGAGGCTAATCTAAGTTCCCAGCACAATTAATCGGCTAAACAATGGATTATTAGCGAATTTCACTCGCTAACTAAGTAGAACCGTTATTTTCAGAAGACAGTCATCGCAAACAGGTACAAACCTGGGTTAATTTCGGAAAACCCAGACAAGGTTGAGCGTGGGTGAGGTCAGTTATAAGGCATCGTGATGGCTAATCCGGTATTACGTGGCGTGGTGTGCGCTTACTTGTCCAGCTATCCGCACAGAGCTATACTGAGGGATGTCCACGCGACACTACCAGTCTCTCATGCCAAGTTGGTCAATGATTAGAAGTATGACGAACACAGTCTCCTGGTTCTCCATGTTGGGGGTTGGAACATGTGTGGCGACGTGTTCCGTAGAAGTGGCAATGTACTTGCATTTCCAGCCAAACACCCCTACCTTGCGGTCAGGCTTTTGAGCCAAAGGCTTTGGTTGAGGACCCTAATCATCCTCTTGTCTAGGTGTGGGCACCCTGGCAGTATCCCAGCCCACATACAACCACGAGTTGCACATATACTGGAGGTGTAGGCACCTCGAAATGATTGTAGTAAGCTAGCACTAAGTCCCTTCCCCGTGCACCTTTATTCTTTTCTCCACAATAAGGCTTTTAAGTAAACCATGGTTGTACGGCAGCGAAGCACCAGTGTTGAATACTGATGTCATTCTGTCCATGATGATGATGACTGGCATTGGTATTTTCTGAACGGGCAAAAGCAGACGTAATGCCAGTCACCACAAGACCAACACGGCGGACGGAATATGCAGACGACATCGTTCTTGTCTTCGAAGAGAAGGCGCAGGTGGTTTTGGATGAACTGACCAAAGTCATACGCACCTTGCACCCACAAAGTGTAAGGTCATGCTCCTGAGCATGCACCCACTGAACACGCCACTTACAATCCAGGGAGAAGCACTGGAAGTTGTGGAGCGTTTTACGTACCTTGGAAGTTGTATTAGTTCTGATTGTAGTGTGACAGATGAGGTCAATGCACAAATCTCCCTGCCCCGGGTAGCGTTTGCTAATTGGAAACACCTATGGCGTCAAAGTGGTATATCCCTGAATCTCAAGGGACGTGTGTATCAGGCTACAGTGCGGGCTGTTTTGTTGTATGGTTGTGCGACTTGGCCTGTTCGAGCAGCGAAACTGAGATGTCTTCAGGTATTCGACAATCGTTGTCTCAGGACCATAGCTCGTGTAGGTTGGTGTCGGCGAATCCGTAACGAGGCAGTTAGAAAGCGAGTTCTCGGTTGTGCAACGGGTACTTCCATTGAAGAATGTGTCCAGTAACAGAAGCTGCGTTGGTTGGGACATGTGTTGTGTATGCCTAACCATCGTTTGCCGAGGAGAGTGCTGTTTTCCATGTCAAACTCAGAGTGGCGGAAGCAGAGAGGTGGCCAACCCTTGACCTGGCAGAGGGGTATGAAGGAGATTACGAAACGCTTGGGTGCTGTCGGTTCAACTCGTCCTCCAGGATGGGGACCGCGTGATCCTCACTGCACCTGGCTGGAAGCGCCGAAAGATCTGGCTGCTAACCGATGTCAGTGGCGTTCTTGTTGTCAGTTTATATCCAAATTGCCTGAGTGAGCGTCTGGAGGTGTAGGCACCTCGGAACGATTGTAGTAAGCTAGCAATAAGTCCCTTCCCCGTCCATCTTTATTCTTTTCTTCACAAAAAGGCTTTCAATAAATCATGGTTGTACGGCAGCGAAGCATCAGTGTTGAACACTGATGTCATTCTGCCCATAACAACTGATTCGGTAGCTTCTGATGGAGTGAATCTTACCGAAAGTGACTGTGCTTGGATTACTTCCCCGAACAGAAAAGCGAAAGGTCAGAATAAGTCCTTGGCACGTATCCCTGACAGGAACTGAAAGTCGAACTGCAAAAACCCAGCATTTAGAATGGGATTATGAATGGCCACATCACTGGTACGCGTATCCCAATGGTTAACTTCGCGGACCCTCGTCCCGACGACCCGTATTCGAATCCCTGCATGAATGCCTTCCAATTGGCTGCTGGCCCCCGTACTGAAATATGTGTGTACATGCTATTTCAGCAGTAAAAGATTTAAAACGATACTCTTCTATATGACAGCACGAAATGGCGTACGTAGAGTCAGATATACAAAAGGTTCCCAATAAAATAGATGAACTAGAAGTAAAGACGTTTCCGCTTCTCTTCAAGTCGTGAGCAACGAGAGATGGCAGGTATGGACTCCCAATGGAAGTGGCTTCTCGAAGGGAAGGGTTACTGTATACAGTAAGGCGGCCGCTCGCGGTTGTGTTTCAAAAGGCTTCTTTCATCGTCACCGTCAGAAATTCTGTCGGGCTCATGAAGTCTCTCGATGAATGAAAGTCATGCTACCCTATACTTTACTATACCAACCAGCGTTTACAGAGTGGAACGCAGGCGGATGAGAACAATACACTTTAGATCGTTCTTCCGGAGGGCAGTGATTGGTTGGCATGGATATAAGAACTAATGCGAGAACCCAGTATCATGGACGACACAGTAACCCATCAACTGAAGCCCCACACAAACACAATACGGAATTCTGTTGCAGCACCAAATGTAAACAAAAAGCAAACAAATTCGAAACTCACTTTGCATTGCTTTGCTGGCCTGCACCATTGGCAATAAGATTAGTCAAGTGTTCATATTCGGTAAATAAATGCTTCTTGTAGGAAAGGAACTTTGGCTCCAACTCTTTGGGGAGCCAGGAGAAAAGCGAACTCGGAGCGACAGAATGTGTGAACCGCAAAGGCCCTGAAACGCGTGACCAGTGCTGCTGAGTTCGAACGATGTACCGACCCAGAGAAAATACAGTCATATAAAAAGCTGTGGAAGAAAGCCCATTTGAACGTTTGGAAGGTGACCCGGCAACTGATGATAACGGCTAGAAAACAGACTTTCAAAATAGTTTATTTCGCTTTATCTACAGTACACAAGCTAGAAAGACAAGTTATTCGGATGGCAGTCCTAGGAGGGCGGAACGTCTCTTCTCATGTATCGACCCGCCGAGAGGTTCATCACTATCAGTCGTTTCGACCGGCTGATCCAACAGATTTTGTTTCTCCGCAATGTCGGACAATAGCGATGGCGGCATCCAAAATTGTGCCGACGGAACCGTAAACAGCATGAAATGCTCAACAATAGCTTCCACCTGTCGAACAAAACAACAGCTTATTTCAGCACAGGAATGAGCACTACTCACGTTTCGGCGGTCCATATTGTTTGATAAGGCTAACTCCTCGATAGTACTTTGTTTAGTTTGGTAGGCTTTAATAAGATTGACAGCCTGTCGCATGGTCAAACGTCCCTTCGGGACTGAATCCGGAACGATAAAACCAAAGTCTATGTGCGGTTCGGGGAAAGGATCTTGACCATAGACTTTCTGGAGAAATCAAAGGACAAGAAAACTGAGGATACGTACCTGAGGTAGACGACGTTTGGATTCCTTCACATAGTTGACACTTTCAGGAAGTATCCCATCTTTGACCGGGGCAGAGGTTATGTCAAATTTATCTACACGTCGGTCGAGTTCCGGGTTGTGGGAAAATAGGTCCTCTAGTTGTCCGTGACTGAGCTGAATAGGGGGTGTCCCAGGATGTTTGGGGGCAGCAACTGCTCGCTTGGATGACTTTTCAATGTATTTCATGGCTCGATGTTCTACATCAAAATTCCGCACGAAACGCTTCACTGAAGCGAGTGCCTGCCCCATATTTGTTACCAATGCACAACCCAAAAAGGAAACAGCTTATTAGGCGCACCAAGGCGACATAGTGAAACTGCTAGTTGTAGGCGAGGGAGAACAGGTCCCGCTAAAAATAACAAAGGTCGCAGTGAAGCGTTAATTCAAAGGCACTGCGTATCTTGATAGGCGCAAGTAGTCGGTGGATTTTGAAAGCGAAAGACCTAAAAAGAAGTGAGAAGCGAAGTCATAAAGTTGGATGCGAGGCGAAAAGACTGATCCACATCAACAGCGGCCCTACATTCCCCAATAAAAGAGGTTCCAAGAGCTAAACCGCAAGTATATATCACTTGTAAGAAGCATCCATCAGATCAATAAGAAAGTTCGTAAAATGGAGGTATGGCTCACAGAAGAGTTTCACACAAGACCACATGTTCAATAAAAGAGCTGAGCAATGAGTGTTTGACCTCACACATGTTCACGTACGAAAGAAGACTGCGAAATTCGGGAGACACGCCTACCTGATAAGCTCCAAAAAGATGAAACCGGCAGTGGACTGCCCAAAGAAATCCGATAACGTTAGGAAATAGCGCCGTACCTAGTAAACAAGCTGCTATACCCTGAACACGACTATACCCTGCACGACTGAAACACGAATGGTTCTTTGTGCGTAAAAGAGAGGTTCATTCGAGATGAGCTTAATTCCACGTAACCAGGTGCTGCTTATCACAGTTTTGTAGAAGACCTCAGTCATCATTCACACGTTTTTAAGGGTATCTAAACTCCTTACTTTAAGGGTGGAAATTGGCTGTATCTCCCGTCTGACTTCTTCAAAAGTTCTGGGGGAATGCCTGGGTTTGCCGCGTATTTCAGTCCACTAGTGTTTGCCCTTTGGTAGACTTATTACAGCAACTTCCGAAGGCGCATCGCAGGGCGTAGAAGAGTTTGATTGAGTTACAACATCTCTTGGCTCCTTTCTAGGAGGGAAGGCTGGGGTTTCGCGCAATACGCTTATTTGAAAACCAATTTGGTTTTGATGGGAGACTAAACCAAACCAAACTGAATTTCTCCTCTATGATATTCTTCAATTGAATATGCTGCACACAGCTCGCCTCAGGCTCTACCTGGTACGATATCAAAGATATCACAGTATATTTTCTGGAAGGAACACTACCCGTAAGGTTGCCAAACCGGTCGTAGGATGTCGGAGAGTTTTCTTTGTGATAAGTGTTCCTTCAAGAAAATACACTGCGATATCTCCAACATCGTACTAGCTGAAGCCAGTGTGCACCACACTCAGTTGAAGAATATCATAGAAGAGAGATTCAACTGGGATTCAGTTAACTCTCCTGTTAAAAGCAATTAGTGTGCAAATGCGAAATGCACATGCACAGCATGACCTCAGTGTTCAACACTGATGCTTGGCTGCCGTACTCATGATTATGGGGAGATCGGCATGGTCCTAATTTAATGGACCGATGGATTCTCGCTTGACTGGATAACGGCCGATGGTCGCCCATGTGCGGTTCGTCTGGCGACGTGCGCCACGCGTAAAGTTGGTCATTGTCTATATCGTGTGTGCCTAGCCCGAACCGACTGCAGGCCTGACACCATCAAACACAACTTTTAAGACGACCAGCAAATCAACGTGGAAGATAAATTTGTTTACATGGACAGCAGCATTGAAGACAATAGCTTGGCTGCACGCGCCACACCGAGCGTGCGACTGGACCATGTCTGTCAGTGTCTGCAACCAACGATTTGTCCCGTCTCTGGGCCCCTGGAGACGGCAACGGCCAGCACAGCTGAGTTTTCTGGTAGTGGTATTCACACCGCGCTGCCAAGTCATTACTTGAGGTCCCTGTCCCATTTCCAGTCTCGGCGTGGTTGAGCGAAAAAGGCCTTCCAAGGAAGTTGGTTGACTGGTATACGGAACATTGCAACCAATTGTGATCAGTTAATCTATCGTGGGTAATTTATTTCTTCCAAGAAAACACTCGACTTACTTCATCATTACTGGTCCGAAATTCTAAGCAGGCTGGGACGATGACTCGAAGACACCGACAATCAAACGCTGAGTATTATTAACGTCCTCAGCGCGCAACGGCCAGGTTTCTGACCAATATAACAATATGGAGTGAACCACGGCACTGTAAAATTGATCACTGACAAATAAGCTGATGTCACGTCTGTGCCATAGTTGATGCAAGTCCACAAAAGTTACTCTGGCCTTCCCAATCCAGATGAAAATATCGTCTTTGGCTAGACCACCGGGACTGATACAGCTGCCAAGTAGACAAATTTGTCTACCACTTCAATCGGATCATCCGCAAGAATGAGGTCCGGGGTCGGGCCCACACAGTCTTGCAGCAGCATTCTACACATTTCAGGTGTGAAGCGCATGTCAAACCCTGAGACCAGTTTCAATCAATTTTCAGTTTATCAGATACAAACTATGTACCATAGGCACAGTGGTTCCAGCTGTTACAGTTTCGATCACTGGAAAGTGGGAGAGTGCGGGACATATAGCCAAGCCTTGGAGGTGATGGCATGTTTAGCTAGTTAGGGAACAGGATAGCTACGCATTGAAGGCGATAGCTTTGATGCACGAGTGCCACTGACTGCGCGATTAAGCCATCTGTCAGTATCATTAACCATTAGTGAGTCGGGTCCCGGGGTCCCCATCCAGGGAGGCGACCGTTGTCGACCCGATTCAGGTAGAATTATTTAGATTATTTATTATTGCCTGCAGTACGACAGCGCCAGATCCAAGGTGTGTATTGTCTGCACGCTGGAATTTGTGAGCGTAGGCTCTGGAAGCATTTCGACCTCACAGGCATTTGAGGCTGAGAGTGACCCTTCCTTGATCATACAATTGACGGATCTGAAAAGGAAAGGTAAAAGAGGGCAGATCCGTTTGACACAACCTGACGTAGTGAACCAGGTGACACCTTCCCGTAGACCCTCACGCATCGACCGAGCGCTTTGGCGCATTAAGGGCCAATAATTTATGGGGGGCACCTTTGCTAAATAGACATTGTCACAGTGTCTGACGGTCCAACGCTGGTTGTTGGAAGTAGTGCCACTGTTCCAGAACATGTCAGAGGGCGAATATGTGGTCGACGCATCAGGTTGCAGGACCGAACCCACCTTGGTCTTCACGGATCTGCCTCACTCTGCGTTCACTCAATTTTCAAAGAATAAGACCAGAGAGTACCCCGATGCCAGGCTACCAGGGTATTGCCACGGTGGTTTCCAGTGTTTGCTAACCCTATTTGAGGATAGGAATGACTGTCGAGGTATCTCATTCTGCAGACATTTTCTCTTCAATTCACAGAGCACCAATAAGTTTTGTCAGATGGATAACCAGGTATTCTCCACCTTCTTTGAAGAGAGCTACATAAAAACCGTCCGGTCCTGCTGCCTTCTCACGTTTTGGAAGAGAAAATACGTGCTTTATTTCTTCTGACAAGTAACTAAGGTCTAAATTCCATTCACCCACATCAACTACCTCCAGAGGTTGTGTTGCAGGAGACCAGCTTAACTGTTCTTCAGAGTGTTCGGCCCATCCCTCCAGTGGGCGCCTTTGCGAGTGAATTAATGAGTTAGTGAACCATCGTTACGCTGAACGTCGCTTTCTTTTGGCCAGTCAATCTTATTAAGTAGTACGGCGCATGGCTGTTTCCAGTGGCACAAGCCTTTTCCATTTCCTGAGCTTTCATTGTCAACCAAAGCTCTCGGTCTGTCCTTAGGCCCTCCACTATTTGGGAGATTTTTATGAGCCCTCATACTCGTTGCCTGCTGATATGGATTTCCTAGCATCATTCAGGAACTGCGACCTCGACGACATCCAGTGGTCACTTCACCGTTTCGGAGAAGTTGGACAGACACCACTGAAAGCCGCTACCATAGCTCCTTTCATATTTTGCCATGATTCATTCACGTGCACTTGCTTTACTATGTATAGTAGTTGGGCTAGTTCAGATCGACAATGCTGACATGGTAGTTCTCTGAAGATGGTGGATTGGGATGTTTCTTGCTGAATTGCGAGGGTCTGAAGGAAAGCGAACTGCCAGGCGTGCTCGCAATATGGGGCGATCGGAATCGTGTTGTGTGCCACAGAAGGCAGTCTTGAATAGGGGCTCTCAACCGGTAGCTGATATCCACTTTAACTATTTGGGTCCTCGGTTGATGGACATTTGGCGGCTGCCAGGTTACGCAGTGCGAGGTGTTTATGTTGGAAATTCCCGCTGTCCAGAAACAGCTGGAGGAGTCGGTTCCGTTGCCTGTGTGGCGAGCATCGTCTCCGAAACAACCACCACCATGTGATTCTAATGAGCTCAAAAGACCTAGTTGGGGGTTCATATCGTCCAGGGGGATGACAGCGTCGATGCTTCTCGCTTGGTGAATGAGCCCGGACAAACCTTGATACAGCATCAGAACTGCAGTCCATTTGCGTATATGCCGACACTACAGAAGGTACTCAATTTTATGTCCCGTAATACTGAGCTTGATTGAGCTGGATAAGCAAACGGCACAGACGACCGTTCACTGGAATCCCATCCAGCAAATCGCACTCCGCTCTGAGGCTATGTGTAACCCCCACGCCGTATGACCCACAAGTCATTGCTTCTGGATCACCGGACGCACGGAAAGTGCGATATGAAAGAGCTGAGTTAGACTTGGGCGCTCTAAGTCTTCAGTCTTATATGCGTTCTTCAGAGACACAGCATACATCTGTTTGAAGGGAGTATAAGGTATCGGCAAGCATTGTCTGTTTGCCGATTTGATAAAGTGTACGGACGTTGAAAGCTCCTACGCAGACCCTATGTAGAAAGGATTTCATGGATTTAGTAGTGTTATTTTGTTTATTGTTAATGAACAGCGGGTTGCAATGGGCACATCATCCAGACAACTGGCAATCAAATGATCCAGCAACGTTTGTTGGAATAGAGGAAAGGGGTCGGGGATGGAAATCGCTATCATCACAGATAGCACATCAGTGTTCAAAACTGATGCTTCGATGCCGTACGATGGACGTTGGTGGACAAAGGACTGTGCGAGTAAATGATATTTCCCGGTTGAAGAAGAGGGCTTAGTTGAGGTACTTCGCCTCGAGCCTTTGATTAAGTCTGACCAACAAAGTAGCGGGCAGTGGGGTTTGCTTGGGAGAACCTGTCCGGAGTCGTGGCTCAATCGGCCAACCTGCTCGACTGCAGGGGCTGGCCTAACCCAAGATCGCACGGAATAAAGCAGAGATATCCCTTCCGATGCTGCCGTTCAGTCCACAGCTCAAGACGACGATCTTGCGAGCGGATTGCGTCAGTTGCACGCAGTGCTCTGTCGGTTGACCAAACCAACTAAAACAAGCAGCCGTTAATAAATAAATGATAAACAATCGTTCAGTTGTAACACCCTTTCTATGCCGAGCTTCCATGCACCCCCAAAAAAATCATTCAGTTGTAGCATCCTTTCGGTGCCTAACTGCCATGCCACCTGAAGGAAGCACGAGGGCTAGAATACTGCCAGGTTGCCAAGCCTATGTAGAAGTCGAAGTGCAGAGGTCCGATTCGAAACACGGACCTACCAGTCAGAAAATTCGCGCTCTAACCACTGAGCTATCTCGCGCCGCCGTTGCTTACAATGAAGGCCTTCTCCGTCTACTGAGCCCTCGAAATCCACCAGCGTCGGTTCCATGACGTAGGGAGAACACTGGAAATTAGGTGGACTAGAAGAAGACTTGAGACGGAGGGATGAGGACGGCGACATGCTCTTCAGGGATCTTGGGGTGGATGTCATATGCGTCAGGGGATCCTCCGTGTTCGCATCTGGTCAGAAGTAGCTGGATTTCTGAAAGTTGGAAATTACTTAATGATAGTAAGAGAACTCGGGGGTTTCACTCATAGGGAGAACTTAGGATAGTAAGATCCAATATTTACACATTAGTATACATTTCTGCGATTATTTGGGCCGCCCCAACAGGGGTGGGGATGACAACTGACCTAAACTAGTAAGGAGCGATAGCAGCGCGAGCCTGATCATTCCCCGAGCTCCTAATTATCTGGCGCTTGACGGATCCGATTGCGCTATCCTAGTAGCTAGTTGCGGGTAGCCGTCACAAAGAAACTGCACCTTACCATGGTGTGACGGTTTGTGTGCCTCCAGGACCATTGAGCTTTACCGGGTGTTGTCCGTGTGACACTGGCAGTCACTCATACCGGGTTGGTCAATGATGATGTATGACCAACACGGTCTTCTGGCCCTCCAGGTTAGGGGTTGGAATATGTGGCAACCTGTTCTATAAAAATGGTGATGCACTTGTATCTTCTGCCAAACACCGCTCCCTTGTGATCAGACTTTTGAGCCAAATGCTTTGGTTGAGGACCGTAATCGTCCTTTTGTTTATGTCTGGGCACTTTGGCAGTATTCCAGCCCACATACAATCATAACACTAACACTTAACAATACTCTCATACCGAATCGGCTGTCGTCAGCCGGGTCGCCTTAAATGCTGCATACAGCAGGGCGGGTAAGCGAAAACATGCTACTGTTGAGGCCCCTCTCCTAACACTTTCACGTATTCCCTCTTCTACCTTGCCCCATTCCAATTTAAGTCTGTTCCATGCCACCTGAAGGAAGCACTTGGGCTGGGATACTGCCAGGTTGTCCAAGCCTAAAAAAAATCGTTCGGCTGTAACACCATTCCGGTGCCTAGCTGCCATGCCACCCGAAGGAAGCACGAGGGCTGGGATACTGCCAGGTTGCCCAAGCCTAGACAGGGGAAGTCGAGATGCAGAGGTCGGGTTCGAACTACGAACCTTCCGGTCAGTAAATTCGCGCTCTAACCACTGAGCCATCTCGTCCCCTCCAATTTAAATACTCTATCTGCATATACCAGCAATGGGACTGACCGCGTATCACGCTCGGCTGCTGCTTCTGTGTCCGACTTCAGTAAAAAACCTCAACACATCGAAGTCTCTTTTCAAACCCCGAAAGTCAGTCTACTTAGCTGCCTTTAATGTTCGCACACGTAAGCAAGCAGGACAACAAGCGTCTCTTGCTCGTACGCTGGATTGCCCATGCACTTGTGCGCCGCAGCTTTCCACATAGTTTCCCAGGTCTATGCAAAACACGCACACCTCGCTTAGTCTTGAGAAGCTAGTGGACATAGAAATCAAACGAAACTTTCAGAACCGGCTCCTCGAACGCCCGCCGGACGTTCTTATGTCAGATATTAACGACCACTGGGAACAGATATCCACAGTGCTACCCAAGGCTGGAACTTCTGTTTGTGCTACAACCCAGCCAACCTCATCCAAACACTGGATCTCTGAGAGAACCATGATTTTGCTAGAGGGCAGGCGACAGGCTCCTCCTGGCCACAGCCACAACTCAACCAGGGAAAACTGAGTGTTCGAGAAGCTTGGTAGACCCGAAAGGCCAAGGAAATAGAAGACGCAAAAAATGCTGGAAACGTTCATAAGCTGTTCCACTTGATTCAGTAGAATGGTCCTCTGAGACCTCTTGTCAACGAAACTATCAGGGACCAGAATGGCTCTCTGATATCTAGCAAAAACAAACGTTTGGACCAGTCGGCACAAGAGTTCGAACAACAATTCAGCTGGCCAGCTGCTACCACCAATCCGGAAGTCCGGCCTTCAACAGAAAGGAGAACTGTGAACACGGAACCCCCCTCAGCCTCAGAAGTGTCCGACTGTATATCTCTACTTAAGCGTCATCATGCTCCTGGCCCTGACGAGCTTCCACCTGCTCTGCTCAAGGATGGTGATGAATTCCACAGTCAGCGCCAGTCTAGCCCTATTTGTGTCTATCTGAAAGAAAGAGACCGTTCCGGATAACTGGAGTGAGTCGATAATAGTTCCCATTTTCAAAAAGGATACTCGCAATGAATGTGGTAACTGCAGAGGTGTTAGTTTGGCTGCCGTAGTAACAAGGCTCCTGCCGTCACTGATTCTTCATCGTCATACGGCGGCACGCGACTCCTGGACCCATGGGAATCAAGCGGGATTTCGACCGGGTAGAGGCTGCGTCGACCATATATTCACACTCCATCAGTCGTTAGAGCAAAGCCACATGTACAAACGACCCACATTCTTCGTGTTCCTTGACTTCAAGAGTTCGTTAGATTTTGTCAATCAGTCAGTCCTCCTAACCACACTTGCTCAACAGGGCCTGCCCCAGAAGTTTGAACATAATGCGGTCTCTATATTCACATAATTCTGGGCATGTGACAGTGTATGGTAAGTTCTCCAAAAGCCTACTAAAAAAGTGGTGTCCGATAAGGATATCCACTCTCCATTCTTCAATTTCGTCATCGATGAAACAATGAGAACGCTGGAAGGTTTTCAAAGCCCCGGTGTTCAAATAGTTGCTGGTGAAAACCTTATCGATCTGAGGTACGCAGACGACGTCATGCTCATCTTTGAAGACGAGAGCCAAATACAATCACTGTTGAGTAGACTGACTACCATCATGGTATCTTACTGCACGCATCTTGCACCTTCAAAGTGCAAAGTCACGCTTCAGAACGTGCAGTCCTTGAACAACTCAAGGAGCATCACTGGAGGTTGCGGAAAATTTTACATAACTCGGTAGTTGTATTAGCTTTGACAGAAGGGTATCTGATGAAGTCAGTGCACAAATCTCAAAGGCTCAAATCACGTTTGCTAATTTGCGTCACTTGTGGTGTCAAAAAGGCATATCACTGGGTCTCAAGGGTCGTGTGTACCAGGCTAAAGTAAGGGCTGTGTTGTACGGTTTCGAAACATGGCCTCTGCGAACAGATGATATGAGGTGTCTTCGAGTTTTTGACCATTAACGCCTCAGAAGCGTTGCTGGGGTCAGATGGCGTCAACAAATTCGTAACGAGGTAATTAGAATACAGGTGACTGGTCGTGCAGCAGGTAATTCAGGAGCGGAAGACATGCAGTACCAGCAACTGCGGTGGTTCGACCATGTGCTACGCATGACGAAACACCATTTACCGAGACTAGTGTTGCTCTCTGTGCCTCCTTCGGAATGGCGCAAACCGCCAGGTGGACAGCCCATGACTTGACAGAAGGGTGTAAAAGAGGTTACGAAGAGTTTGGGTGATGTTGGTGCAGTACGCCTTCCAAGATGGGGTCCCCGTGACCCCTCCTGTGCTTGGCTGGAGACATTGAATAAAATGGCGACTGATCGATGTCATTGGAGTTCATGTTGTCAGTTTTTCTTTCCAGATTATCCGATTGAGTGCTTGGAGGTGTAGGCACCTCAGAATGCTTGCCATAGGCCAGCACCAGGTCCCCACCCTCATCCACTCTTTTCTTTTCACTTCAACAATAGGCAGACAATCGTCCAGCTGTAACACCCTTTCGGTGCCTTGCTGCCATGCCACCCGAAGGAAGCACGAAAGCTAGGATACTGCCAGGTTGCCCAGGCCTAGACAGGAGAAGTCGAGATGCAGAGGTCGTGTTCGCATCTAGTCAGAAGCAGATGGATTTCTGAAGGTTAGAAATTACTTGGTGATATTAAGAGACCTCGGGGGTTTCACTAATAGGGAGGACTTAGGATGGTGAGATCCAATATTTACACCTTAGTATACATTTCTGCGATTATTTGAGCCGCTTCAATAGGGGTGGGGATGGCAACTGGCTTAAACTAGTAAACATGACAGTAGCGCGAGTCTGATCATTCCCGGAGATCGGGTGTAGCGGAAAAGAAGCTCGGGCGAGCCTCACATTTGGAGGATATTTCGGCCCCGTCCTGTCTCGTAAAAGCGTTCAGTGTAATGCCCTTTCGGTGCCTAGCTGCCATGCCACCCTAAGGGATCACGAGAGTTGAGATACTGCCAGGTTGCCCAAGCCCAGACATGATAAACAACACCCACTGTCGAAAAGATGGGTAGCAGCCGTAGTCGGGCTGAGAGTATTTAGCCTATGGCTTACATTTTCGGTTCAGGAGTCCTGGGGATGAGTTGATGTATTTGAGCTGTTCGGCCAGTGGTGGCGTGAAGACGGGAAAAACAGGTACATGCACGGGATGTGGTTGCATTTATGATGAATTCTCGCTGTTCCATGGAAAGAGTAACGGAGTAGTATATTTTGCTCAGGAATTCGTCCATTTCTAAGTACTTTCCACGGTGAACGCAAGATACGGAACGGCTGATTTCACAGAGGATTTCCAATAGCAAACATGGCCTCCAACTCAGAGTGACGTGATCACTGCGTAGGAGGGGGCGAGTTCCGTGACGTCGCTTATCGTTCAACGTTCAGTGGTGAGGATGAGGTCCCGCAAGGACGGTCGCCGTTCATTGCGGAACAGTGTCGGGTTGATTTGTCAGCGCCATCCGATAGAATTGACTGTGTGTGAAGGGACAGCGTCAAAACCTCATTTAGGAGAGGTCAGTGTCCACGAGTAAATGGATGGTGCGCCGAGACTCCCGAGGATTTAGTAGTGTGAGTAGCCAATGGATGAGCGGCGCGATAGAAGTTTGGAAAAGAATATATCGTCTTCGTTGGCGGATGTGAAGAAGTGGTAAACGGGCCCAACAAGCAATGGATCATGCCAGCGTATACTCAGATTAATACATGAGTTGACAAATGATAAGGATAATCGTTCATCTGTAACATCTTTTCGGTGCCTAGCTGCCATGCCACCCGAAGGAAGCACGAGGGCTGGGTTACTGCCAGGTTGCCCAAGCCTAGACAGAAGTCGAGACGCATAGGTCGGGTTCGAACCACGGACCTTCCGGTCAGTAAGTTCGCGCTCTAACCTCTGAGCCACCTCGCCCCTTATCTTATCTTATCGACAAATGAGAGTGGGAGAAAACAACTGTGTGCTACGGCTATGAGACCCTAAACGAGGGCACATACACCCCCAGGTGACTCACCGGGCGAGTCAAAACGAAGCACAGTGTAGGCTGAATGGCTAATTTCTGCATCCAGTACATCTGGAATAAGCTAAGATACAGTATGTAGCACCACATGGGAAGACAGCAGTGATACTAAGTTGTGCAGCCAAATACTTCATTTGGGGACCCTAATCGTCTT
>SJOL01001726.1:275784-333245 GCA_004794785.1 Opisthorchis felineus | reverse complement strand
TGAACAGGTAGTTTTTCTGAGTGGGACAACTGTATTAGGACCGAAGTTAGGCTATTAGTGACCAAAAAAATTGCGAGGAGGTGACCAGAAAGAGCCTTGTTGGTAGTCCTAACTTCGGAAGTTAAATTGTTCCAGCTCTTTTTCCCTGTCGCCAGTTGAAGTAAGGTGAAGACGGAGGACACTCGTCTTTATCCTAGTTTATAGCATGGCTCATGCATGATATGAAGAAAAACCGTCAGACAAAAGACCCCCCGACGGATGATTCGTTGATTTTGGTGGGCAAAATCTGAACACGATTTAAGGAAATGTACCTCTAACTTTTTGGATCTGAAAGGACAATAAACGAAAAACAGATAATTGTTCTAGTGCCTCAGAGATTGCATTCTTCCGTATTTCTGGTGATTTTGTCCTTGGGATTACAAATCAGCGAACGATATAACCACTCAAAGCGCCTTACATGTGCCTCTTGTAGTATACAGTCACTACATCTACTTGCCTCCAACTACACAGCATTTGCGTACGAGGTGAAAACTTCCTCACGTTTGTAGGTCTGTTTGAAAAAACCATTGGGTTGGAAAGCAGCGCGTCCTATTTAAAGGAACTGGAACGTAAACTCAGCCAATGGCACGTGGCCATTGAAAAGCTCACTCCAAGACTGAGACATGCAACGAATCCTGTCATAACGCTGACAAGGTTTAACTTGCAAGTAAGTACTTGTGATTCACGTTACCAGTTTTATCGCTGCGAACAGTGTGCAATGTATTCAACTAGGCTTTGCATTACTTACTGAGAAAAAGAAGTACGTTTATAAAGTAAGTTTATAAAGTATTTAAACAAATGAGCGTTTTAAATTGATTAGAAAATATGTGGAACCGACCGAGCAGTCATCGTTTCAGAAAGACTGAGTAAACAACAAGCAATAAAACACAAATTCGACGGGTAGTCGCTTTCAGTAAGGTCATAACATCCACAGCATACAGACTCATCTTGCTATCACGAAGATCCCGATGACGTGATGGTTTTCGCCTCTAATGAAGTGACCTGTACTTCTGTGTGCAGCCTGGTAACCAGGATGGATGCAATACGGAAACTCCTACTCGAGTTACGAGAATTACTCTGAACATCCCTTGATAGGACATTGCTTATAAGAGCGATGAAAGGAACGAAAGATGGCTACCGGTTTCGTCCTTACCGAGGCTCATCAGGTACATAAATTTCAGTGATATTTCTTACCTGAAGAACTAACTAGAAGCTCATGGAGATAAACATCCATTCGCAAATTGGGTTGGCTTTAACGGGACACACAAGTAAATCCTTTGCTCCATTCTCCAATAGAATTTGCTGCACACCGGATAACTCATGTGTCAGTTAACACGATAATTCAGGATGTTGGGGTTTTCCTTGAGATTACACTACTCATAAAACCATTTAAAAAATCCGTCCTTCTAAGGTTCATTATAAAGAACTAGTCTCCGGAGTTTTATTAGTCTCCTATATTTGGCCCTTAAACACCGAAACGGACCTCGCTGGGGACAAACTGCCATTTGCAATCTGTGTGTTAACAAAAGATCCACCTGAAATATGACATGATCTTCTTGGAGCAAACTCAGTTGGAAAGCAATAATATGATTACTAATAATGATTTTAGACTTGTCATTTTTCGACGTCTCTCGACAGTTGTTTACACAGTAAGGACAAAATGTTTTCTTAGATCGTCTTTCGAATAATTGTTTTCTTTTGTTATCTTACACTTTAGGTTCCATTGCCTCACATTCACCCTGGGAAAACTGCACTAATCCGTCGATCTGTAGTCCGATCAGCGCCAGCATCTCGCATCGTGGCTGAAGTTGGCACCCGGAGAACTTCCATCACAACTGAAGAGCAGCCGCAACGCGCGCTGACTGAATTGAAATTGGAATCACAGCCTGATAGAACCCATCAGCTTCCCACTCAACAGATGTCAGTGGAGGTTTCCAGAGTGCTCGAAACGATTGTACCCACTGCATCACGGTGTGAATACTCCGTCTATCCCCAGTGAGTAGCCATGCTAAGGGAATCTTGCGAACCCTCCAAATTTTATAACACAACACCAGGGAATGTTGTCACGCATGAACTGTCTTTGTGAGCCTAGGAGATGAAAAGCTAAAGTTTGAATGTATCAGTAAACGGAAGCCAACAGTGAAATTTACTCAGTAGACGAATTTCAACCAGATCGAAATAACACTAGAACAAACACTTGCATGTTTTTTCATAGATAGAGCTGAGAGTAGTACGTTATGCTTGCGGGATGGACGCTGGTAAGCTATGAAGCAAGACAGTTTTTCTTATGCCTCTCAGAAAACAAAATATGGATCGTAGGGTTTGAAACGGATGCCCGGGACGGAAATAAACATGGCAGCGGCTGTTTAAAGGAACCGAAATCGGGAATGGCTTCGTATTTGGTCCTAGTCTTCAACATAGGCACAGCTTGTTAACCGTCAAGTGATAAAGTGAGGATACTAAGATGTTGGACGGCTGACAAAAGTTGTGTGAAGGCGGTATTAGAAATGGTTAATGCGATCGCTATATTCCGAAGGGGGAATTACGACCCGATATGTGCGCATGGTGGACAGATCCTAGAGGGAAAAGCGGAGATTGTACGTCAAACGGTTAACACTCTGTCGTAATGGTCTTCCAATAACCAGTCTAGTCATGCAGAGTATCACTAAGTAACGCAGCTGTGATGAATAGGATCAAAAAATGATTGTTCGGACTCATTCCCAAATGGCTAGTGAGTTGTATTCGATCGATTTCAACGAAACTACAGCACTACTGGAGGCTTCCACCCGGTGACTTATTGTACGACCTCAAATATTATACACCAACATTGGTATTATCGCTATTGCCTATTAAGTAGATTCTCAATAATTCGGTCAGATTGTGCATTCATCGATGTGTTGGATGATAGAGCATAGAACTGAATTGATTGATTACAAGTGCTGGTTTACTTGTGGATAGATCTCTACTTGGGACAACTCCATTTCGATCAAAACGGTCTTTGCTACCGTAGCATGGACGTGCACGCTGACTATTCCCGACACACGCTCAGTGTAGGACTATCTAGTTTTCCCTATCGACTTCGACATGAACAATGAGGAGTGTTCATGTGTCCTCATTTGATTAGCGTAGTCTGTGTCCGAAAATCGGTTGACGATCTACGACAACTTGATTATCTTATCGTAAACTTATTTTCGGACTCAATTGCTTAGCAAAATAGTCGGAACTAAAAACTCCATGGAATAGCTCCATTCATTCCAAAACGTTTGTGTTTTGATGGGGTAGACAGGTCTTTATTTGGTTACTATAAAACAACTGTGTTTATTTTGCAATTTCAGATATTCTGTGAGTGGAAATCGCGAGGTTAAAGTCGATGAAGTGTCATCGCAAAAAATTGGTCAGTGGAATTTTTCGCATAAATTTCTTTTTATAAACCGGAAAAAAAAACTGAAAACCATAAATCAAATTTTTTTGTATATTTTACTGACACGATAGGTAAATTTTGCGATATCGCACAGTACATTTTTTCGAGAAATAATCCTCATAAAAATATTAAACCGTCTTCTCGTAAGAAGGAGAACTAACAAGAAATTTAACACGCGAGTTCTACGCAGGAATGGTAAAAACTCCTTGATAGTTGGATCATTTCTGCTGGAAAATGGACCAACCATTTAAAGAGCCAGTAAACATCGCGTCTGTCGTTCTGAAACATTCCCTTTGCCCAGAGAAAATGCCGCAGAAAATGATTCCACGGCTCAAAAATGATTCCTTCCCAACGGCAACGCTGCTTCTTGACAGGTTCCTATGTAAGAAGTAATCTGGGTCGCTACAAAAGCGTATTTTGAAAATATCTGCACGACTGTAGATAAAAACTCAAGGTTTACCAACAGCTTTTGATGCAGCTAATTTTTAACTGATTGCTGATCATTGGTTCTTAGTCAGTCAAATGGATTTAGTTGGGCCTTGTTGAGTAATTTATTGCAAGGTAGTTTGAATATAAGAACCACCCCGTGATTACGAGGATGCTGGCCCTCGACAACAGAGTTGTTTTGTGAGATAATGTGGAATGCATCGAAACAAGAAACACTGTTTGTCATCGGAAGAAGCTGGTGCATCTCCCAAGAAGCCTACCTGACCCTCTGGATGATGAAATCTGCTCGCTGGTAATCACCACACTTTGGCTGAGTGTTAGATATGGTGACCCGGATTTGAATAGCACCGACGACGTGAGGAAGAACTACCCGCCTGATATTTCAAAACACCATCAGTGCCAAAATCATCTCGATGGATGTAAAAATCCCTATCGATTTTCGGACAGTCATGAAGGTAAAAAATGATGCACTATTTGATACAGTGATCCGTATTACAGTTCTCACAGACCGATTTTTGTGAAGCTCCACCTTGAGAAGTTCGGGCTCTTCTGAAATGAAGATGCTCCTCTTCTGACGGAGGTATCCTAGACTCTCCAAGGTAGTAGGCACTCTTGGGAGATAAATATCATAATAATCGTTCATCTGTAACACCCTTTCGGTGCCTAACTGTCATGCCACCCGAAGGAAGCATGAGGGGTGGATTACTTCAAGGTTGCCAAAGCCCAGACAGGGGAAGTCGAGAGGCAGAGGTCGGGTTTGAATCACGGAACTTCCGCTCAGCAATTCCGCGCTCTGACCACCAAGCCATCTCGTCAACTCTTGGAAGAGGTCTCTCCAAAAGTTACTGCACTCAAAATGTTTTGTATACTGATCTATCAGTACTACTTCTATTATCGTAACTGGTTCCCTGAAGTTAGCTAACTACTTATAATGCCTAATTTTGTTCTATTGCAGGTCAAAATGTTTTGAAGTCCGGTGGGCATCACTTGGGATCAACGAGGTTGAAACCAATCACGAAGGTAATCTGCGTACTCATACCTGTCTTCCTTAGAAATGAACCTTCACTTGTTCTCAGCAGCTCAGTACAACTTTGGGTATATGATCTCGAATAAAAACCACAATACAACACAATTCAAAAGGGACCACTGGGAGTCCGAGAAGGGTGTCCTTCTAGTTAGCCGTTCAAAGCAATAAATATCAGCTGTTCTTTCGGAACTGTATAAGCTCAAACGGGTAGGAAGGGACTATCCAACCAACCGCGCACAGATGGTGTCACCTTGAGTGGGGTATAAAAGTTGGCAAGCTATTTGTCAACCTCCGTGAACAGATCAACGGCCAAGTGACCACCCACCAGTGAAAGCACCCGAGGTACCAATATTCCAGTGCATTTCCGACCATTCACCGTTCTCATGCTTCAGTCAAATAAACTAAATGCAATGTGACAACAACAACACTTTTAGCTGCGCTTTATAACCACCTTCTCTACTATCTCCAGCAAAGCACAAGAGACAGACGGACGCTAGAACCAAGGAATCTCATAGCATTTACGCTTGTCCTATGTCAAGTCAGTGCCGGACACTGAACTCTTGCTTACTAAATGTCTGTGGGTTGTTCGACAGGAAAATCAGAACGGATACTACTTCCCACTTTATTTCTTGCTTTTTTGGTTGCTACCGCGGATCAGTTCCAACTATCTCGTAAATATGCGATATCGCAACATGCCGTTGGTTGCATGTAGTTCAGTCAAAGTACTTCAAGATTCTTCGCTGTAGCCTACTCATGGAACAAATGAGTAGTAATTCCAGTACCGCTGGAAAAATAAAATTGCCGTTAGAAGCTAAAATAGGGCCTCTGCATAGAGGTGTATTTACGCAATCACAAACTTTTAGTACTCTGATTCGTTCAAATAAGCTAGGGTGTGTTAAAATTAAGAGTTTATTATCCAAATATCACACCCTTACTATTTCAAGTTCTAAAAAATACTCTTGAATTACAAGCCTTGAGAAATCTAATTCCACATATTAAACCCATCGTAACCCATTCCAACCCTTGCTCTCTCTTTCTACAGACATCGTCATACTGGGCAACGAGGCAATATACGAAGAAACATTACCAAGCCCTACGTCAGAATCTGAAAGCGGCCGAAGCTGAGATAATACGTATTCGTGGAAAACTCCGGTTATAATGTAGTCACAAGCAGCGTTCAAAGTTGAATCTCTGATAACCTGAAGTGACTACCAGATCTCAGAACACAGAGGAGAACTGGATTTTTCCTTTTGTGAATTCTTCTACCTGCGATGGCAGATCATGACCAGACTTCATTTTTGCCTCATCTTACTGTGATCAATAGTGGAAGTAGATGTGAAATGCGGTTCCCTTTTTGCCAGCATCAATCTAGAAGTGGAACGTAAATTTTTATCATACAGAAACTAAAGTATGTATGGCAAATAACTTATTTTTCATGTAAATATACACCATCGAGTACACACTGAATCCCGCTCTGATGGGGGATAATTCAACTGACATTTATTCAGCATCCAGTAATGTATTCAGCCAGAAAAAAACCTTTCGCTATTTTACTAATCGCACCATTCACTGACCATATTCTGTCAACCGCTCGGTCTCATGTACTTATATTGCCGTGTAAATGAATGTTATTCTTTAGTTCCAACAAAAAAGCTACAAACAAATGATATTTTTTCGAAGGAATCTACTCATAAAGTTACTGAAAATTCTTCGGCCACCCACGACCGGTTTCACCCTTGTTAAGGATGGCCAGGTCAATGTAGTCCCCGATTTTCCGCCAACCTTTTGTTCTACTTGAACCCAAATTAAACAAACTTGGCAAAATAAGCTGGTTTGTACACCAAGTTGGTTGAAGAGTTTTCATCAACCCTATAGATAGTTTTCTTCATGGAAATAACCTGCAATATTTCTAATACCGTAGTGACCGAAACATTAGGTTGCCTCTTTGAAGCATATTCATTTGAAGAACATCATAACCGGAGGAGTCAGCCGAAATTCGATTGAGACTTCAATGGAGACCGAATTCATGAAAATGTGCTCTAGGGACAGATAGTTTTGTACGGAATTCGGGTCAGTCACTTTCGACAACCAAAGTTGTATAAAGCATACCTAGAGGACATTTTATTCATGGCGAAGAACATTCTAATTTCTGCTCTTATATTTCCGTACAGTGCAAAAAACGTTTCTTTCACTCGCAAATATAAAGTGGATCTTTAGAAAACAGCTGTGATACTTGTTTCCTTCTGTTCACCAGATAGCTACCCGGAATGGACCGTACTCTCTCTCGTGCTTCGTTGCCAGTTACACTACGTAGGTCAAGGCCGATTCGCATTCCAGGTAGACACGCTCAAGAAGCTGAATTCTTCAAAACGCATCGCCCTGAAACATTTATCCCAACAATTAACTAGAAGTCACATCAGAACGAATGACAAAAATGATATCTAACTCTCAGTAGCAAATAAGCCTACGCTTATGATAAGATCTGAAGCTAGTTTAAACCGCAGTGTTATCAACCTGTTCTAGTGCCAGTCGATTTCGGCTGTGGCTGCGGGATACGCAGATCGGCAGAACTGGCCAGAAGCCAACAAGAGAGCACCTGCAACGTTGTATGATGCTAGGTGCCAATAGGTCAACTTAAAACGGTTCACAATTTTGATACTCAGTCGGTCGATATCTAATCAAGACAAGAAGTCGTCGAGGAGAACCAGGATGGCTCAAACTTTCCAAGATTTGCATTCTTGCTTTCTCGTATCCCAAAATCTTTTATAAGTTACAAATGAGGCTGCTGTTTTCTGCTATTGTGTTTTGGCTTCGTTTCTGTGAAATTCATTTGGCATGTACATTGTTTGGTAGTTTAGGAGGTTGAAAACTGCGTGCGTAGCTTCCATGCGATTGTGTATCTTCTATTCTGTAGTCCTTACAGACATTCTTTACAGATAAAATAAACAGGAAACTGAGCCTTGATAAATATACTCATTTGCATACCAATTTGGCTTTCACGGGAGACCCACCTGAATCCCAACGGAATCCTTTGCTCTTGATATCCTCTAACTGAGTGTGCTGCACAAAAGTCTCCTCATGTTTCAGCAGGTACGATATTCGAGATATCGCAGTATATTTTCATAAAGGAAACTACTCACAACGTTGCTGAAAATCCCTCGACAACCCACAAGCAGTTTCGCCCTTCTCGCCGCTCATCAGGTAGGCGCAGTCCCCGAGTTGCCGTCAACCTTATGTTCTAATTAAACTCAGTTTGCACGAAATTGGACAAATACATTCAGTTACATACTTATTTAGTTTTCACGTGAATCTCATCACCTGCCTGATGGGTCCCAAGAAGAGCAAAACCGGTCGTGGGCTGTCAAGGAAACAGCTGTTGTGTAATGTAGTAGTCAGCCTAGCTCGTTGTGCTTATTCAAGCATCGTCACTGCAAAACACTTACAGAGTTGACAGCAAATGATGGTAACAGCATGGAATCCTAGTAGTTCTCCAGCACCTGGCTAAAGACAATCTAAGAAATTGTGGGAAACCTCTATTAGTTGACTTAAAGTTTCTTATTTATTTCCAGATTTTGTGAATGAAATGTGTGTAAAGAACCTCAGAATGATTTGCTATCTTTCCCATAGTTCCTTCTGCTTTCCCAGGATTTTTCTTTTAGTTTACCCAGTAGTAAAAACTGAGTTTCAACACTTTTTCTGTCTACAATAAAAATGACGAAAATAGCGATGATGATGACGTTACACTCAAGCGTTATATAGTATTCAAAAAAACTTCCAAGATACTTCTTATGACTTTACGTTTCTTGAAACATGCAAAGTGACTATCCGTGTAAGGAGGGAAACCTTTCGCTGTGGAGTTATTGGAAAGACACCAAACAGTTACAGACTATCGGAAAGGAAACTACCTTCCACTCAAAACGGAATATCCGTCTTCTTCTTGAACGCGTCTTCTTGAACTCTCCTGGATATTCATTGACTATCGCACAATTACAAGCAAAAACTGCAAAGTAGTTCCACAAATTCCGTAATAAACCCCACCTTCCATTGGATCAAGGCGAAGTTACGAGAACACATATACTACTCGCATGCGTCATCAGTAGTACCCACCGTTGCATCCGGACGAAGGCTGATGTCCATTTTGAAGCCACTCTTCTGAAATTTGAACCCGGGTTATCGAAATCGTATTTCACGGACTTACATACATGGCTATGCGGGATGTGCATCCACACCGTTATCACTTCTGTGATTGCGTATATATCTAAAACGATCATCGGGTCAAAAAACAGTGCACTTTTTGTGATGATTTGAATGTCGGAGCCTAACCACAGAATAGTTTACCCCTAAATACAAGCAATTTGTGACCGTTTTTATTTAGATGAAACCGGATTTACTCGGTCGTCATTGGTTTAATTGTATTTTTCAAACCAGATTTGCACACGAATTTAGGTTTGGCACGTCGCTTGCTCGAAACTTACGTTATTGGATTGGCCGATTTTAAATCCTAACTTTGTGATCTTGGACCAACAGAAACTCCATCAGAACCGCCTGATAACGGACTCCTCATTAAGGTGTATCATAAAGTTGACGCCCAGCTAGTTTTCTAGTTGGCTGTGACACAATTTGTAAAAGTGTAAAGTAATTCCTCTATCAGCTAGGAAAAACACCATCTGAGCGAAGGAGACCTTTGCGATATCTGTTCGTCTAGCTCAAACACAAGGAACAAAATCAATTAAAACAGCTAGCCAGTATAAAGCTCACGAGATTTATTGATCAGTACTGAAGGTCAGCATTGAAAAGCCAAGGTGAACTTAGTAAGTCACCTGAAGCCGACTGGTGAATGTCCGGCCAAACAAGACTCGATATCTGTACCAAGTGTTTTCTCATATACAGGCTCGTTTGTTTTTAGGCCCAAGCATTATATAGAAAAACGCTTCTTGCAGACAGCGAGGCTCGCTCCTATCGGCTTCATGTGACACACCAAATTCACAATAACTTTTGAATTTCATTAACGATCATTGACCCTAACCGGTTTAACTTTCATCCGCTATTTTGATCGATTTCGTTCGTCCAACGTACACATGCGATCCAAACGAAAAAAAATCGAAAAATTGCCTGAATCTGTGCAGTGCCTGATGGTTCACTAGTAAACTCGGACCACGGGTAAGGCGAGACGAGCGTCAATAAATAACTAATAAATGGGTCAATACCTTACTTTTGCCATCATAATTCCCAAAGTACTTTAACCCCGATGATGTGCCACTAACTGCGGTTTTAGTGAAACCGTTAATTTTGAAATTAACCTCATAGTGTTTCTTCACCGCAGTATCTGAAAATTCGGAGTTGAAACAAGTTACGTCGTCCTTCGGAACACGAGTATTTGCCTTCCATCGAACTTTCATGCTTTCCACGTTTCAATGCACGGACAATCCTTACCGTTGTGTCATAACCGAGCACTGCGTGGAAGGTCCACTTGATACAAGCAACCATGCATACTCAACCATACTCGATTTTCCAAGATTCCTTGATACATTCCCAGGGTACCATTGATAATTTGTGCGAGTATCCTAGTACATGTACAGGAACACTGGCTTTACAGCGTTTAACCAGACATACCTACGGAAATTGGGTAGTTGCTGCAGTCCTCTCCCGATGGAGATTTTATATGTTCTGGTTGTGATAGAGGTGAACAGTTAGAATATCAGCTGACCTACAGTTGGTCCCTTTTCTTCTTTGTAGTAATTCATTTGGAAAATGATCTTTTTAACACAATGGGCCCCTACTGAAAAGAGAACCAACCCATGTATGAAAGAAAGCTTTATAAAACCTAAAATCACAGACCGGTGTGGATAAATTTGCCGTAAACAATAGCAATCATAATAATGGTAATGATAATAGTGACATTGATGATGGAGGCGAGATGGTTGAGTGGTTAGAGCGCGAATTTACTGACCGGGAGGTCTGTGGTTCGAACCCGACCTCTGCCTCTCGACTTCCCCAATCTAGGCTTGGGCAACGTGGCAGTATCCCAGCCCTCGTGCTTCCTTCGGGTGGCATGGCAGTTGGGCACCGAAAGGGTGCTACAGCTGAACGATTGATGATGAGCAGTTCCATTCGTAAACCCTCTCGTCTGATCCATCAGATCTCGGTACGGAGGACTGTTCTAATCATCAAGCCACCCATCCGACTGTCAAGATGAATCGGGTGACAAAAATGAAACCAACTCGAGACACTCGCATTTTAAGTCCATCCTGAGGGTGGATTTTCTGCAACTCAGAAGATGGAATTCTAATTAAACTTATGGAATACGCAAAAAAGGAAAGGCATGTTGGATAGATAGCTAGGGAAGACGCAGTTTCTCCAAAGGAGCTACGCCATTCTCACTGTCTAATACCGCGGTAAAAGAACACATATAGTTGGTTAGCATCTGACGTGGATTTGCCTCTCAGTGGTCGTAGGACCTTCAGACTCCTAGACATAATTACAAGCTGAGCCGCACGGGCTACTGAGAGTGAGTGTGTGGATCTGAAGTAAACCACAAGGAATAAGAGCGGCAGGCAAACTCGATGAGTAGCACTATATCCTGTCTAGATACGAGTTAATTACAATTCTGTCCAGTCGCTCGTGGCTGAATAGTAAATTGTTCAAACTACTCTCCGGGAAGTCGCAGGTTTGAGACACCTTGGAGTTTCTTGAGATGCGCACTCTTGATGATTCACAATAAGGAAGAGACAGCTGTTCATTGCTTCTCAGCTTTCCAGAGCAGATTGGCTTCACTAGCGGGACGAAAGCTCTATTGAAGAGCTTTGTCGTCATCAACATGGACAGTACGACATTAGTGTTCAACCCTGATGCTTCGCTGCCGTAGTGTGAAGAAAAGAATAAAGGTGGACAGGGAATGAAGACTAGTATCCTGTCCACGTTAGAACTGATAAAATGCATATGCTGCTGTATGTTAACACCTGTGCTACTCTTTTTGGTTGCGGTCGTAAACTACATGAGTCATATATGTGCAGAGTGGAAACAGTAGTTTCTGAAGTGGTCTACTGTGCGTCCACAAGACGTTGATAATCAAGAGCTTCCGATCGAAATTTCATCCTACAAGTGAAGCCAATGTATGATGGAATACCGAAAAGCAGTATACAGCTGGTTGGCGCTGCATATGGTCTAAGTACGAGTTAATCACGCTGCTGATCAGTCTTTCGTAACCAAACGGTTTAGTGTTCAACTGCAGGCCTGCATGTCACGGATTCGAATCTCCCTGGATTCTTTTCAGATGCGCACAGTTGTAGATGTCTGATGGGGACATTGCTTGTCGGCTTCATGGAATGGACCAACTTCACTTGCTGGACAAAATTTCGGTTGAAAGGCTCAAAGCTCCTCATGCCATCAAAAAACCAAGGGATATTAAGTTTACAGGAAGCACCGCTTGTGGTTGTAAAGAGAAGATTAACACCTGCACAATCAGACATATCCGGCAATGCGGAATTCTTATTGGGTGATCTAGTTAATCTAACATTAATCGGCCTGAACTAGCGACACCATGGTCAAATAGAGACTTTGGAGCCAATACGGGGCTGCCTGTACGGTAAAACACCAAGAGGCTGATTGTAGTACTCTACAGCATGACCACAGACAGGCTGATGGATTCAATGCCTGAACAATGAAATAAATAGCTAACTAACTTACTGAAGGAATGACGAACTAGGATGCTTGGTTGACTTGTTGACAGAGGGTCCAGTTGAAAAAAAAACGATTTGGAGGAGCCAGCAGAAACACGACACTCAATATACTTTGGTTCTCACTTTCAGTAATTAAGTAATTATGAATAATGATAATAAGTTTATGAATAATGGTATGGGATTGGCTAAGTCAGAATGAGCAGTAACCGGAGATCAGGCAAAAATTTGAAGTTCAGGCATCCGCGCAAATGAGAGCGGTTGCTTTTTTTCGAGGAGAAAACAATAAACCTTTGGGATAAAGTAAACAGTAAAATGTTCGACGTAGGAGATAATAGAAAAATAGTCACCAAATTAAAATGAAATTATCGTAAACCGCTCGTCAGGGAATAAATTGTAATCGACAAACTGAGACATTCCGTGGATGCCGAATAATAACGAGGGAGAATAAGTGTCGGTTATCACACTTACACAGTCAGGAACCACAGTGGTTTTACCCAAATTAAGCAGTAAACAGGTCAAGAAAATAACAATAACGAACCCTACAGAGCACGCTGGAAACGGCGAAAATATTTGACTACTGTTATATGAAAATAAGTAGCACGTCAGACGTGCTTTCCAAATGAACTGGGCACAGGAGTGAGTGAACCTGGTAAACCCGTTCCCATGGCAACTTCGGGAGCAATATTAGGCGTATATTTCATGTGTTTTGAATTTGGTGTTGTTTTGAAAGAAACTTGGAGTACTCGGTTGCCAAGATTGAATCCGTTAAGTGAATGAATAGCAAGAAGTGCCTCCTCGTAATTACTCATGGTGACAAAACCGAAACCCTTGCACTTGCTTGTGATTGGATCCCGAATAACCTTTACCGTCTGAACCGCACCAAAGGGTCCGAAAAGTTGCCACAAAGTGGATTCCTCGGTATCCGGGGCTAGATTGTATACAAAGATGCACCAACCAGTGGCCGTTAGAGCGCCTGAACTTGCTGCAAATGCCGGCGCCAGAAGTGCATGGGCACTCGGACCTAGGCTACGCATAAAGTCCATTCCAAAACTGGGTAACCCTGTGGGAAAATTCGGTGGTACTGAACCGCCTAACATACTGTTGGGGAATCGCAAACTTACACCAGCGGCTGTATTTGCAGCTGCTGCGTGGTACTTCAGGCGTCCTGTTCCTGATGGACGCTGAAACATGGATCCATCAGGGCGCACAGCCGGGCCATTGTGGGTTGATGGAAGAGGATAACTGTTCGGTAGTACTTGGGGTGAGAAACAATTAGGAGTCGGTGCGACCAAAGGACTGGCGTTAGGACCGCACTCGATGGTTTTGGTAAAGCCACAGGTGTTGTTACAGGCTTGCGTACATGAGTGATTCACGTTTGAACAGTGCGCCTGATAAACGAACCCAGGAGGCGGAGTTCGGTCATTCTGCCCAGAATCACTATTGCCCCGACCTGATGGAAATGGACGAGGTTGCCCTAGCGGATGTATACCAGGCATTGTATTCTGAGAGCGACACGAGAGTGAACTACATCCGTCCAGGGGAGGTGACATATCAATTCCAGTAAGTGGACTAACTGGCCCGTTTGCAGAAATGCCGCAGCCTGGAGCAAATCTGGACATTGTGTCACCATCAGCGGATTTCATGAAACCCAAATTCATGTTTTCTGCCCGATTTGAGCTTGGGGAATTGGCGAATTTGACTGTTATGGGTTCGGTTGCTCCAGGTGGTAGATAGCCATTCAGTTTGCGAATCGCGGCCTCGGCTTCCGTGCGCTGGTCATAACGAATAAAGGCAACGCCTCGAGATAGGCCGCTTTTCGTATCATACAGTATCCTGGCAGTAATAATGTGCCCACATGCGCTGAATAATTTTTCCAACTCTGGTTGCGTCATTTTCCGTGGCAGGCCACAAATATATAAATTTGCGCCTTTAATTGCTTCCGAACTTGGTCGAGCTAGAGATACCTTGACTGTTTTGTTCTGCAGCCTCAGACCATTAAGGGTTTTTATGGCTTTTCCTGCATCCACCGGATCATAGAATTTGACGAAGGCATATCCCAAGCTCTCTCCAGATGTCTTTTCCCGGACTAGCTTACAACTTTCTACCTCGCCTATACTCGAAAACAGAGCACGCACTTCCTCTTGACTCATGTTCGGGGGGAGGTAGTTGATGATTAAATTCGTCTTGTTTTCTGGAGGGCTGTTTGTTACCGCTGTGTTGATCACTGGTCCTGAGTTTTTAGAGGTAACCGTGGGAGAAGTAGAAGCAAATGATTTAGTGCAGTTTGCCAAGGCATGTGGTGCACTTGCAGCCTGTAGTACACTTGCAAATTTTCCTCCATGCGTTACTACATTAGACTGGTCAACGCCACTTCTTTTCGCCTGCTCACAAGTTGAATTATTGTCCCCTGTATCTCCAGATGCGTTCTGATTTGCAGGTCTGTTTGCATTTGACACATTTGTGAGTGCTTCACTTATTGTACTGTCTGGTTGGGTTTTCGCAGTTGGCGCATTCGTTTGCATTTGACTTCGGTAAGACATGGGTCCCAGAAAGGAAAACTATTCAAGAAAGTAATAGGTTCTAAAAATGATATGGCCGTGGAATCGTCCCCCGGAAGTGCCTTCACAAGTTTCAAAGTTAGATATCCATGTCCGAAGTGAAATGGCAACCCACCACACAGCTTGCCGAAGTGTAACTCTTTCTTGCGTCACACAATCGATAACCGAGATTCGAAGTGCCGTAATTATCGATTAGCTAGAAAGCCGAACATTATTGGCCAGTCGGGTGATCAAGCTTTTCGTCGAGTGATTGAGTGGCATGTCGTATTCATGGAAATTTAATGAGTGGCATTACGTATAGAATCACAAATTACAATTAGCTCACACAGCACTGAAACAAGAAGTTTACATAAATAACAGAGTGCCCCAGGCCTATTCAGTATTAGATCGAACGCGTGAACTAAGAATTTGGGGATTGCTATGGACGCTCGGATAGTCAGGCGTTGGTTTCAAACTGGAATACGAGATGTCGACGGAGAGTCATGCGGAATGAGGTCAAATGGAGGAAATGTCTGCGTTGAGAGGAATGGGTTCATCGGACGATAAATGAGCTGGTGAATACCACTTTATGACTGGTATGAATTGCTGGCGTCCGAGGACTGGTATATGAATGTATGTAGATTCTTAGTCATTTAGCTGCATTCTACGGACGATCAGAGGTTTTCATACGGACCCACAATCATTTTGGTCAAAAGTAACATAAATGTTGAACATCAGCGCCAAACTGTCACTAATCTGTATCCACGAGAAGGGTGGAAACGAGCCAGGGGAAGTCAAACAATGACTTGGCAGCGAAGTATGAAAGCCAGTACCAGCAACCTCAACTGCACTGGTCATTGCCATATCCTTGGATGGGGACCCCGAGACGGGACACTTCAATGTTCATAGACATTGTCAGACATGGCCCAGTCGCACCCCTAATGGTGCTCATGCATCCAAGCTATTGCCTTCAATGCATAGCTGCCTTCCCAATCTCCCCACTTAAAAGTCCACTGAAGACCCTGTATTTACGCATCAGCTCCCGCCTTCAACGTGCGGCTACCTATTCAACCTTCCCAAACCATCGGTGAACGAAACTCTGGAGCTTTAATCACTGTACCACAAGTATGTGGTTCTTACAACTGATATTGATGATGATGATGATGCCCTAAATTATAAGAAAGACGGAAGATAATCCTGATCTAATAAACGATGGCTTCAGGATAACTTCCGTAACCAATATTCCCATGAGAAAAATGTTTGTTTGCTTTTCGAAAATATCGGAAAATAATCGGTGCTTTTAATCGCCATCTATTAATTAAAAACCCTCATAGTTGGATGGTCAGAACTACGAAAGGCGGAATTTCTTGGTCACCGTTCTCAGTAAAATTCTATCGTTACGAACATAGCAGACTTATACAGTACTAGTTCATTTAAGCTGTTTTTTTACAAAGGAATGTGTCCAACATACATAGACAGGGCCAATCGGGGATTCGTAAAAAACTTCTCGGAAGACGAAAAGAAATCACCTGAAGTTGCTAACGTGTTCCTACCGATCTGTGTGGCATCATTAAAGTCCAGCGTAACTAACAGTAATTTTCTAATGAAGACAGGACACAACAGGGACTTTTCTGGGGTGATTAGTATGATGGGAAGATTGGGAAGTTTAATAACTATTTCGTCCTGTAACTGAGGCCACTCTTTGCTGAGGAACCGAGAAGCACAGCTGTAGAGCTGTTTCATCCTTAGCAAGGATCATCCATAATACACACCTCACGAATCTCCAGGTCGTTTCGAACCCGCGACGTCCCGGCTAAAGGTTTGAACACTCAGCCGTTTTGCCACGAGTGGCTGATTAGCAGTGTATTTAACTCACACTTGGACAGCATACAATACCATTTATGTTTTACTCAGGAAAACCACATCATGTAGTCACGTTTTCACTGGCTCCTCGAGTGACGACTTCTCAGTTGGCTCACTCATTTTGTGAAATTATTCTTCCTCTAGGCTACTTACAGCATGTAGTTAATGTAGGGAAATTTGGTACTTTTCAATTGACATTTTGTCCTGTGAGGGAAGCCAATCTGTGCTGAACAACCGAGTAGTTCTATAAAGCTTTCTCGTCTTTACTAAGAATCATCAGGAGTGCACATCCCACAAAACTTCAGGGAGTTTCGAGCCCGCAACCTCCCAGCTACGCAATGGTTATTCTCTTTTTGAGGGGGAATTCGCATTAAGTCGTGGTTAGTAAAGAGTACCTTTGCGACCTATCCGGACTGGTAACTTGTATTCGGATGACCCTTTCTTTCGGAAGGAGTCCCGCAGATCTGCTTTATTCTTTTCAATTTAGTTGAAATATTGTGCTGTTTTTCGGTTTTTCATCCGCACAACCGTATTTTTCTGCATCTGACTGACTTGGCCTGATACGGGATACCAATCAGTCCGGAGCTGTTGTCATGACGTAATATCAGGCTGAGAATTTGGCACAAGAGTGTAATACTGAGCTCAAGTGATAAGAAAACCACCAAAAACCGGAGTCACAGAAGTGTCCCGGTAACCCATGGAGCAAATTGGTAAGGGTGTCCTTTGAGATTGAGACTGCTTCGCGACACGTACTCCTCTCCGTTTTATCCCGTTACACGCAAGTATCACGAAATGGCTATCGCTGTCGCTGTGATGGCGGTGGACGTTTTGAAGTAGATCGTCGATGTAGTTCTGGAGGAGGCGAATCGACAGTAGATGAATTCTGCACACCTCACAGAATTCCACAGATTCGCCATCTTGGGCGTGTAGTCATTTTAGAGGTGTAACTTAACATCGTAAATTTGTGGCGATGAGTGGTGTCCTGGATCATTTGTACGGGTGACGTGCAGTATTCCGCCGGCACTCGAAACAGATGACGACTGACACCGATTGTTGAATGACTAACAGTAACCGGTGTTGATGTTCGCCGGTACGTCATCATGGTTAGGTCGCTTGCGACAGGTCTCTGTATGTCTACTGGCTGCTCTTGCTCCTTCGTGTCTGCGATGGTTTCAAGAAGTTTGCGATGCATCTGTTCAGCTCCGCGAAAGCCGGCTGTAATACACCACCTATGGAGAGTGGTCCAAAAGTTCAGTGACTGCTGACTGACCAATTCGAACAGACAGCACACCTGATAACCACATATGAGTACTCCGGGTCCCCAAAAATGAAGGCCAAGTGCGTTTAGTGTCCTTGTTACAAGCCTTCAAAGTTTTATCTTTGAACAAAAGACGTAAAAAAGCCAAGCATGAAGAACACTCATTAAACAACTATTCTTTTTTAGGAGAATCATCGTCACTGACTGCTCTTCAAATAAACCTACCCCTTGCTTGAAAAGTTTGAACTCGGATGTTCCCGATATAGTCGTTCTTGGAACGATTCCTCAACATACCACGCGAACACATAACTGGAAATTTTCTACTTTCGGATAAACCTGGATACAGTGGATAGAAGAGACACCATACAGTGGTGCTTCCCTTAATCCACTCTTTGTGACTAAAGTCACCCTAGAAACACAAACTGCAAAGCTGTTGAAGGACCGCTTCATACATAGTTAGTTCTGGACACCACTGTCAATACTTTACACTGAAAAAGGATGCTATCATGTTTTATAAATACACCTTTTTTGAGGCTTCAGTGAATTATGCCTTTGGTCGATGTTTGGTATGACCCCCTCAAATCCCGATTATTCAATCATTCCCCGATGTTAAAGCTCTTGCCCTGTGCTTTCATTGTTGGGGACTGAGAACATATAGTTCCGTTCCTCGGAAGCAGATCGTCTAGGGGACAACATGGCTTGCCCCCCCCCCCCAAGAATGCTTTTGTTGGGCCCATTGTTTACAAGATATTTATGAGGGGAGTTGTGATAAGCAAGTAAAAAGCTTAGCGGTACTTCTTCCGATGATCCTTCTCTTCCCGAATTGATCACCTTTCAGCTTGGTCATTTGATTGGGAGCGACGCCGACGAGAACCACAAGAGCAATTTTATTTTGAGACCAACAGTGTTGGAAGGCTGCAGATGTGAGCTGTGTCTCATCATTAGAAACTGATCAAACAGATGTCGGAGGATTGTTATTGTGGTAAGCAATTGACTGGGAGAACTTTGAAGACGCACCAACAACACTCAGCTAACTGGTATCATCAATTGGTCCAGCAAAATCAACCTGCATTCTTCACCAGATGAGATCTGGAGTAGGCCTGTGTTCAGCAGATACACTGGGTGGATTCTTGACTAAACGAAAGTGTGGCATAAACCAGCGCTGACGTATTGCTTAATGGGCTTGTAAATTTGAGGGCAAGTGCTTTCATCCGGCTGTTATCCGTGTGTCCGGCGTGCAACTGCCTGGGTAGTTCTGGACGGAAGAAAAAGACTACAATTATCCAGTCTGGAAGGATTCGACAGTAACTCTCGGTGCTGAAAAGGTTGTAAATCGCTCACAAACTTTTGTGAAGGCTACAGGGAAGCTGTAGCGGTATCCTGCTTAAAATCTGGGAGAAAGTGACCGGAATCGCACGAATAACGTCTTTAAACGAGCGCTATCGCTCTCTAAAGCGACGGAAGAGACCACAGTATCATCCTCAAGTCAGGAAATAACATCACTTTGTCCAAAGCTGGATATACGACAGACTGAATAGTGGGATCGTAGCCAAGTAACGTAGTTCCCTAGACCTGTAATCGACTGTCACTATGGGCAAGGATTCCCTTTTTGGAGCCAAACATTGCTAAAGGAGTTTGTGGCCCTTAAACGAGTAAAACGGTGTCCACAAACCATCTTATGAAACCTTTTCAAGGCGAAAACAAACTTACCTCTGCCCTCCTCCAGTAGCTCTGAACGAGATGGCAGCGCTTTTATCAGGAAATATGTGTAAAACAATTATACCGATACGGAGATTTTTTGATGCGTCTGCAGGAAGGACTATTGACAGTTTCGGGTCAAAGTATGTAAACAAGAAGTGTGGCAGAATCGAAGGATTTTTGGCTCTGATTCAACGAATGTCTGTATTCAGTAGTTTTTTAAATGGTGAGCGTATACTGTGCATAGCAAGTAAAAACGCAGTGTGGAAATGTATTACTCCTAAACATAAGCGAAGTATATTTAAATCAGTAGGGAATGTCATGCAATGTGTGGCGTTAATGCAGTCAGGGTCCGGGTAACGACCATAGTGACCGAAATTGAAAACAAAATACCTTCTTAAGATTAAATCAAATTGACGCTTATCCATTGAGATGGAAGCCAAAATCTTTGTCAGACCGCAGGACGATATTAGGTGTATCATACCGTATATCAACTGCGCTTTCTACGCCAAAGGATGCCTAAGTATGCCCAAGTATGCCTCTGAACGTAGTGAGCCTGTTAGCGTAGTATACGGAATTTGTTGAAAGACTGACGATGCGGTTTTCATCTCAAGAGATATTCTGCTGCGCACGCTGTTTTATAATCCCTTTATATTTTTTGCCACCATAACTAGGTCTGTGCAACATCTAATTTAGCAAAGAACTGGCCTGTTGAGCAGGTCCTCAGGGCAGGAAGCGGATACTAATGTACCTTCATAGATGCCTTTGGACATATCAAGTAACTCGTGGACAATCTTATTTTGCCACTCACCTTCCTGACAAAGATAGTTTGGATGCCTCAAGTTAAGTAGTTTGGAGGAGTGACGACCGCAGCTTGTCCTTGGCCAGAAGCTGATAGCCGTGAAAACTGGTGTTTTGGATTGGAACACTGGTTTTTTGGTTCATTTTCATGGTAAAGAATGACCTTCGCGCCCGTGCAAAATCCAAGTGTCTAGTCAAAAACACTTTGGCAACCTTGCGGTAAATGTGACTGAAGCGGGAGATAGATCCGTGACTGAAATGAGATCACCAGAGATGCTGTTTATTGGGACTCTAAGAGGCTGTTTTTCTACTCAGTCCAAACCAAAAGGTCTAAGTTACGAAGGGAAGAACTGATATTACCGTAGACGACAGAGCAATTGTCTTCACTAGGTCGATAGGTCAACCGATGCAAATTCAACTACATTTATTGGAACTATTCAGGACTGAGATCGTCGTTGAAATGCCGTCGCTTCTTTTGGCTGATTTCTACACTTTGATTCTTTTTCGTGATACTCCCAAGTGCGGTCAGTGGCCGCATCATGCTGCAACAAACGTAGATCACTGTTTACCAAAAGGATGCGATCGATCCATAGTCACCTTACTTATGAGTAACGCTTAGGATGAAGCACACAGTAGGAAATGTCCTATGAGAATGCCACATCTGCCTTATTGCTTTTTTCTTTCGTTATAAAATTTGTTGTTCGCAATTATGAAAAATCCGAATTCGAACGCATAGCCACGGTCAGTCACGCCGTAGACGGTTTGTAAACAGATGACAAACATACTCACTGGGCCACACAGATCCTTGTATTTGATTATGGCGTATCCTGGCCTCATTCCGAATATGAGCTATTTTTACAAAACAAACGGAATGCAAGGTGTGGTATCTCGAATAAATCTATTCGCCACTTCCGGTATGGGACGGTAACAAAGACAAGCTGGTTTGCGCTAGCCGACTTGTGCATATATTTCACACTACTGAAATTTCTGAAGTAGTTAGATAAGTGCCCGCTGAGCATCGGGGTTTCCTCTGTCCTAGATAGTGGAAGTTCGAAGCTGCCCACACTGCAGTGCAGGAAACAACTGATATTCCAAATATGGTGTCCCTATGCAGTTCACGAGCACAGCCCCTGATTTTATCTTGTTCAAGCAGCTGAAAGAACGCCTTGTCTACTGAACAGCAGATCGGACTATCCCTCAACCACACCTCGACTCTGATTTGTACTCTATTATTGAACATTTTGCAGGGATTTCCTGGAAATAAGGTAAGTCACTCATTGTGTTTTATTGTTTATTGACGAAACCACTTAGGTTCAGAATAGCAGCATCATGTGCATCACAAAACATATTCATTATATGTTTGATCAGACCACCTTTTTTAGAGTAGGCGTGACAAATTTTTCGAACGAATTTGAGGTCCATTGTAGCGTATGCATGTATTGGTTATGGTTGAATGCTCCGTCCTTTTGCCTCTAGAGCATGAGAAAATCTCCATCAGAATGAGATAAAAATATCAATAAGCGGTATATTTCCTATTTTGTAGACCAAGATGGATTGTAGCGGGTCCCCTTATTTGATTTAAGCAACCTAACCTCGGTGCAGGGTTCGGACGGTGGATACATAACATTGCAGTAGCCATTTATTTTTGGGCTCTCTTAATATTTGTTTTCAAAAGCGAGGATGAAGTGAAGACCTTCGTGTCTGAACTCCGTGCGATTTTCTTGCTTCAACAGTATACTTGCATAGCAGCAAGTGGGGGACAGGAACTTCTTTTCAGTCAACAGCAGCGCACGGCCAGATTTTTTCAGCAGGTGAAAATCTGAGCATCCGGTAGTTGCATTTTTGTTATATATGGACATCCACTTACAGTATTGGGCGATCAAAATCTTATTCTTCACCCCCCTTCGAAATACTACCTTGAAAAAAGGTGGCTTTCACCCATAGCTGCATAGGTGACTCTACAAAAGCGAGTCGATTAGAAGAATTCAACGGGAGCCTCTCTGCTTGATTAGTAGTGAAAATTTACGGTAGGTTAGCTTCCTGTCTGCTCATTTCTGCGTTTGGCTGATACTTGAGCAAAATTTTGCTGCCTCTTATGAGTAAATTAGTTCTAAGATACGACTTATAATCTTATCTGCATACCAATTTGGTTCTGGCGAGAAATTCACCTGGAACTCAGCTGAATCTCTTGTTTATGATGCTCTTCCCAACTGAATGTGCTGCACTAGGCCACCTCATGTTTCAGCTGGTAGGATATTGCGATATATTGTATAGACGTAAATCACTACGAGAAGGACATCATAAACGAGAGGTTCAGCTGGGCTCCAGATGAGTCACCCGTCAAAATAAAATTGGTATGCAGATGAGTGTATAAGCCGAAGATACAACATTTTGTGACAAATAAATTACCAAAGGTAAGCACCATCAAACGAATACGAAAGTGAGAAAATAACTTAGGGTCATGACAATGACGAGGGATAACGGAAAACCGAGACTGCGCCTACATGATAAGCCCCAAGAAGGGCGAAACCGCTTGTGGGCTGCCAAAGATTTTTCAGTAACCTTGTGAGTAGTGATTTACGTCTACGGATTTAAGATAGTTTTTCCTGAATTTTGTTCAGTCAATATAGAGTAGGTGGGGATAGATATTTTACACCTACGGAAGTTTGTGTACTGAGGACTGAACCAGGGATCAACAGATTCATTGCGATTAGTACTCCAAACGGCTGTCAGATTTAATTGCCATGAAACAGCTGTTTATTGGTCAGGTGAAGTACTAAAAGCGGTCCCTGCGCGCGTTCGAAATGAAAAAAAATGCCATGGAGGCAAATGTCTTTGCAGTAAACAGAGTGAGCACGATAAATGTTGCGGTACCACCACTTGAGACGGCGGAGATTTTGTTTCTTTTGCCAGCCTAAAGCTTATAAACTGCCAGTTACTTCTGCACACGAGCGGTAGCAAACAGTCTGCCTGAATACCACTCCATGCCACGCGGTGTCATATATTGATTTGTTTAAAGAAAGGAACAGACCAATACTTTGTGACCAGCTTCTAATGTATTTGATTTATAATTGACGGCCGATACCATGGAAAAAATCAAAACCATCTTGTGAACAAAAAACACAACTGCGGGCAAATGAAATAACCAGTGTACCAGATCTATCGGTAATGTGACTTATAAACAAGCGGGATCTATGCACCAGATTTCGTTTAGGATGATCCGAGGAATCCTTAACATTGTAATGAACATAGTTTGTGTAACGATTCAAGTATAATTCCAAACAAATGTATTGAAACGACAAACCAATCTAAGACTCAGTGTTACAGAGCTCGTCAAAAAAGTGACCCCTGTCCGTCAGTCCACTACGATCAATAACGGCGATAGGGTACTTGTGATGGGTGTCCTTGGATGACATCATTTTATTGGTTGAACGAATCCGAGCGAAGGAAACTCAAGTCGAATGGGTCTGAGGAACCATATTGTTGCTTTCCGAAAACCTGACTAAGCCGTGCTTTTCAAGTTGTCACAATGAGATGGCACAGAAGCTGAGGCGCAGTTGATGTCAATTCTTTTATCTCTGAGAAATACCCTAGTAATCGATCACTGGCATTTACCTCACAGTTTTCCGGATTGATCATATCAGTTTCAACAAAGCTTGACTTAATCGTACGCCACCAACCATCAGCCCCACTAAAAGTAAAATAGTTTTGAAGGTCATTCGTATTTACTTTGATGATTGGTTTCACTTAGAAAGGTCACGTTGGTTAGGTCTTTCTAAGAAATAAACTATCGAAACACACACGCATTCGTGATGGAAGGTTGGAGTTTAGAAGTTGTTTTGACATGAATGTTTGCCAGTCAGCAGGAAATGTCACGTATTCCTCCTTTCAACCTTGTTTTCATGTTGGTGATTTTAAATTCACGAGGAAGCAGAAACAAAACCTGAAGGAAATGGCAAACTTTAGAAGTAAACTTTTGGAGTTTTCCCATAGATGCTCTGGAAATTCAGTTGAGAAGATTGTAGGAGTTAACTGTTAAGATAACACATGTACTTAGAAGCACTTAGATTCTCGTTGAACAAACTCTGCGAAATAGTAAAACGAGAACTTGTTCTACATTCGCGGTTTCATTAAAGTTTTAAACGATTATAACTTTGTTTTTCTCAATTGGACTCGAATTGAGCAAGAATACTGACCTTTCCGAGTTTCTGAAAGACAAATGTCCAAATGTCATGAGTTTTTCGGTGAGTTTCGAAGAGCTTTATGACGTTATTTTCTCTGCTCTAATTTAAGTTGTCTTTTAGTTCGAATTCCCGTCATCTGCTTTGAATCAACTTCAACTACTGAAAGAAACTCACCAGAACAGACTGCGTCATCTAATGCGTTTGGAATCATTGAAAGTAATTCAAGTAATTCTCACTTTCCGTGGGTGTTCTACACAGCTCGAAATGTGTACCTAGAATACCGCAACCCGTAACAAGAATTGTAATTCACTACACATTATCAAAGTCACCGTGCGTTTATGTCCAGCAAGTGCACTTACACTCTTGTGTTATTTTAAACGCGTGGTCCTTGTTTTCTGATCCAGTCAGCGACTCTTTTATAGTGGATACCACTTGTACCAATCAACCCAATTTATGCCAGACAAACGCCGAAGAAAAGTTGACGAAACGCTTTCGACCTTTTGTTTACAAATGTCTAAAAAGAATTTCATGAAATAGATGAAGTAGATGAAAGCCTAGCAGCAAAGTACAGCCGTTTCGTCCCTGTTGGAAAACAGAGGCAGTAGGTATTTGAGATGTCTGTGGATAAACCCGAAACCCTGACCTCCCGGTTAAGGCTTAGATATTGTAACATGCAGTCACGAGGGAATGAACAGCATTTTTAACTATTCCGCTTTTGTATCAATTATTTAAAGGCCTGTAGAGTAACGGACTCTTCGTTTGATGTGTTGATATGAAAGGAACGAAAATTCATCTCTTCTGTCTTAGTTTTATTGATGAAGACTCAAATGGAAATCGAAAACGAATACCTTCGTCAGGTGCCGTCTAATGAGAGTGACCTTTTAAGAAGGGGGATCTGTCCTCGATAAAAAATTCGATCACTCCAGGTAAATTTCAGTTTATCTAGGCAGAACCATGTTTTTTATCAGACTACAAACATATCTTTTCGTCTCTCTTTTCGTTCTTCGTTGGATGTCTGAACAGGTTCTTTCGTGATTGTTCCACAATCACATTGGTTCTTTGGCAGTTGGGGCTACGGTTTAGAAGTCGTCAAGTGGTTTAAACTGAGAGGTTTACAAAAACAATTGATCCATGCTGATTAGGCATTCGAAGCCCCAGTTCACCTGCAATTAAAGACTGCACTGATTCGTATGACGGCGGTTTCTTAAATCCGTCTCACCACTGGCTGATGGTGTTGTCACCTTATGGAAAGCTATTCGCCGTAGATTCTGTGTGGTCTGAGAAGAAAGCGGTACATTGCACATTTCATCCCGATCGGGACTCATCTGATAGATATAGCGGATGCAAATATCGGCGAAAGAGTCCCGGTACAAACACCTGATGAGTCCAGTCGGGAACAATTCACGTCCAAACTTTGATACAACCCGTCAGATAACTGGCCAGCATTGCTTCCTTTCAGACTAGATTTAAGCTGAAGACAACCATCATTTTACAGTGATCTGACGCATCAACCCACTTCGTGGTGGATCTTTCATGTATAAACAGCCAAATGCTGGATTCCGAAAACAGGGAATCCTAATATCACATTCTGCTCACTTTAAAGATATAATTTCACTCAACTTTGTGAATAATATTCCCGTAGATTCGATCTGTGGTCGATACAAAACCTTTCAGTGATGTTTTCTGCAATTAAAACAGGTGTCCCCATGAAAAGAAAGCAATAATTGTCTTGCAAAGTCCATTAGAAGGGCGGTCGCAGTTTTCAGCGTTTAACTTTCAACTCATGGCCTGAATCACAGGCTAAATTTATAAACGATCCTTTGCATCTAAGCTATTGCCTTCAATGCATAGATTTCTTCCCAATCTTCCCAATTAAAAGCCTACTGACAAGTCTGTATTTACGCATCAATTACATCAGCTCTCGCCTCCAATGCGCAGCTACCTACCCCACCTCCTCAAATCACCGGTGAGCGGAAATGTGGCAGCTATAACCACTGTGAGACAAGTACGCGGTTCTTACAGCTGATAATGATGATGATGATGATGATGATGATGATGATGATGATGATGATGATGATGATGATGATGATGATGATGATGATGATGATGATGATGATGATGATGATGATGATGATGATGATGATGATGATGATGATGATGATGATGATGATGATGATGATGATGATGATGATGATGATGATGATGATGATGATGATGATGATGATGATGATGATGATGATGATGATGATGATGATGATGATGATGATGATGATGATGATGATGATGATGATGATGATGATGATGATGATGATGATGATGATGATGATGATGATGATGATGATGATGATGATGATGATGATGATGATGATGATGATGATGATGATGATGATGATGATGATGATGATGATGATGATGATGATGATGATGATGATGATGATGATGATGATGATGATGATGATGATGATGATGATGATGATGATGATGATGATGATGATGATGATGATGATGATGATGATGATGATGATGATGATGATGATGATGATGATGATGATGATGATGATGATGATGATGATGATGATGATGATGATGATGATGATGATGATGATGATGATGATGATGATGATGATGATGATGATGATGATGATGATGATGATGATGATGATGATGATGGGGGTATGAGATATTTCGAAAAACGTCTCTCAGTTCTGTGGATGTAGATTCTTTGATTCGTTAAATGTTAGTGAAAGATACTTAGTTATCGTCTATTTTCATTCGAGGTTGCCAGTTAGCCTTCGTAGAAAGAGCTGCAATTTTTCAGTCCAGAAATGTTTAATTATAGGACATTCTGCATGACAGTCTGAAATAAGGTACTAAATTGGCTGTCGATCAGGTGGCAGTTGACCTGTTCGGCGGGCTAGGCAAGTGGCTTGCAAACGTTCCGCGACCATGCGAGGAGACATTGTCAGTGCGCGGCTGGGTGAGCTGGCCCACCTATTGCACTGTCAGCGTCCCCTGTTTGTGAGAGCCTGAAACTCACCAGGGCCTCCTCTTGGCCTGGCGGAGGAATGTGGGTGCTAAATTTCGAGAATTGTTCGTAGTTAGTCATATTCGAACCATTTTATTAGGAGTCTTCCACTGGATGACCGCGAAGGAAACAGATGATAATTTGTTCATGTGTTATATCTAGTTCAGAATGAAATGCCACGGAGTAGTTTGATCCCACTTTCAAAATAACCCAATTGGAGTTACATTCTGTGGACAAGAGTGACCTCACATACGTCCCAGTGTTTGCGGAATGAACTTGTTTCTTCATTATTTATCGGTAGTAACTATACTATATTTTAAGCGTCTTTTACCTATTCGGGCTAAAACACACAATGTTTATCAGTTTTCTCTTATATATGTGATCTCTGTGCCCGGGTAGCTGTAGAGAGTACCAGTGGTACTGCCAATCACCGAGTTCGACATCCGTTCTTCCAGAAGTTGCTTTCAGGCTGGAAATTAGAAGTCATACCATTACATCCGGGGATTTCCATACACTTTCGGCTACATCTTCTGGTAGTGCTCAAACCGGAGAAAAAAACATGAAAGACGCGTTTTACAGATACCCTGTTCATCATTTGCATTGCTTTCATAAATGCTTATCCAGTAACCCACCGATGACACTGAAACGCAGTATGGGAAAGACCGGGCTTCTATAGAGTCCACAAGCCTCCAGGAAATAAGTTATCACATCAGACGGTTAACCTCAAATGGAATGTGAGGTGGTTATGCGGATTTCTTTCAGAAAGGAAGAAGGACTATCGCACAATAGATAAGAAGAACACAAGCTAGACGGAAACACGAAAACTGCGCTTCTCTGATAAATCCCAAGAAGGATGAAACCTGTTGTGAGCTGCCGGAGAGTTCGCAGCAACCATATGTGTAGTATGTTACGTCTGGAAATCCTGAATCAGTGTTTTCCTTGGATGATTCCACCCAACGTCTTGGGCGCAGTATTTTATTTCCAAAGGCTGTTTGGTGCGCGCACAAGTAATAGTCTCAGCGACAAATCTTCTTGATTATTGAAAGAATCAATGGTCTAAAATGAACTAAAACTGAACAGCTGAGTCTCATACCTATAAGATCCAAGTATGTAGTGCGGATCTATTCTGATAATTTTATCCAATTTGCAGTCATAGTAATAAAACAATTCCTCTAGTGACGTTACCCCAAACCAAAGGAGAAATTCAATAGAAGAATGACCAACTAATGGACCAATAACGAGGGCAGATTTATGGTTACACAAACATTAACAAATGTATATTTTAGGCTTAATCCAACTTGAGCCAGCATTCAGCTGGGTCTGCGGCCACATTTGTGTCAGTGGATGGGGATATGTGATTATTGAACTGGAGCATTCCGGAAATTCTGGAAGAATTTTCACGTTAATTAGACCGGTCAATCAGGGTGGCCATTTGCTTTCGAATGACCGGACTTATATCGAATCTTGCGAGTTCGGAACGCTCTCCACCAAGCACAAACACACCCAAATTTTTTGTTGCTACTCTGATTCTGTAACTTCAATTTCCTTCGGGGCATAGGGCCAAATTGTTCTTCACAAAAGACTTTGGTGGTTTCTCCTGTTCCTACGTTACCAGGCTTGTCCAAAAAAGCGGATTCAGTCAATTACTGTGTCTTTGTTCACGTTTGCGCATATGTCTGGCGCTCAACCACCGTTAACTAACCAAGCTCCTAGGGATGTCAACCATTCATTCTAGTTATAACGCGCTGCTTCAGACATGGGTTGCAATGTGGTGAATGTATCGCTATTGTATAACTGTGCCTCTGTCAAGTGAGATGAAAGCTTAAGGATAGCATCAGAAGACTAACTGATACACTGGCTACATTCCTATTTGGCTGACTAAATTCTGTTTACCTTGAGGTTACATATGGTAGATCCGTGGAGAATGCTCTGGCTATACAAAGGAACCACACTTTAGGAATATATCTTCACTATCCTACCGGGATCGATTTAGAAGTCGCTTGCTGAGAGCGCATCTTTACACCTTGGACTAGGACGACTTTAGATTGCCCAAAAACACGAATTCTTGTGTGAAAAGACCTATGAGGAGGTTTGCGAAAACCAGCTTTCCCTTCAAACATGAAAGTGCTATCGCATCTCAAACACAAACGTGGACTACCTATCATCCATATGAGCGTGGCGTCTACACGCATGATGGATAGGCTTGTCTAACCTGCTTCCACCGTTGGAGAGTCTAAACTTGCAATTGGCGGAGAATGTTACGAATGTAGACAGTACCAGGTATAATGAGTGGGCAGATGTATGCAGTTTTTATTCGCCCATCGCTTTGATGTCATTGTTTTCATGTTCCGATCTACAGACAGGCGACAGTGTAACAAAGGTTTGGACTTGAATGTAACGCTGGGTTTCGCGTCGGATGAGTGGAATCCTGTCAATTCCCGGTTGATTAAATAGCCTGGCCCAATTCACATTCTACACACAACATTAGCCAAAGTTTTTGGATTCTGTTTGATTCTTTGTAAGTAACCGAACAATTTTGAAAAGGAACGGGTATTGGTAGAAAAAGTCTTGCTCAAGAGGGAGACTACTACTTCAAAACCTCACAGTGTAGTTTTTCACAGGCCATTGTTTATTATCTGTGACCCATTCATACTGGATGTTTAGACCTAACAGACTACACACAAATTGCTGAAAACTCTTTGACAGCCCACGACCGGTTTCACCCTTCTTGACACAGTCCCCGAGTTTCTTTAAGCCTTATGCTCCAACTGAACAGATTTCAACGCATACTCTCATGTGTCCATGAATTCAGCTTTGACGGGAAACTCAGCTGAATCCAGCTGAACCTGTCGTTCATGATGGTCCGCTTTGATTGGATGTGCTGCACCAGGTAGCCTCAGGTTTCAGATGTTGCGATTTATATATATATATATATATATATATATATATCAACTGAGTTGTGACGAATGAAGCCGCGACTCCTCTGATAATTCATGAGAGGACCTGGAAGTTGAAAGGACGGTACCAGGAACGACTACAAGCACGCTTGAGAAGCTTTGAGACTAGACGCGTTGCAACTCTGGAAAAAACGACAAACCATTGGGGAAGGGATGAATCTCGTCAACACAGCCTCGACCATGTGAACTTTCACCACACACGGACTGAAGTGCCTTAGCGGTATCAGTCTTGTGAGACACCGGCGAACTCACCGGTTCATCCTCTCGAACCAGGGTAGGATTATTCACCCTGATATTGTTACTTTAATGATGACAACAGTATTCACCCCAGGGTTATTGGAATATCATCAGGTAGTCCATCGCCACCAAAATGGCGTATTAATGGACGGGTTCAGGTAACACTTATATGGTACTATACTGGGAGAGGAAAGGTAGCGCGCTGAAACTTAAAGAAGTTGACGAATGACGCCGGTATCTCGATTTTTAACAGGTAACTGGTGCCCATTGTTATGCCACCATGTTTGGGTCGAGTTGTGCCTCGTGACAGGCCTCTGTACGTTTTTCTTCCGACCCTCTTCTTTCGAGCTTACGTCGGGGCCAAAAGCTTTCGTGCAGCAAGACATTCTGTTCCGGTCAACCGTCTACTGCTTCTCACTATGCACCAGCGTCCAGCGTCGGTACTGTTTTCTGTGTCTGTTTCCGGTCAGCTGAGTTTTAGTGTTTGTTGTAGTAGTTTAGGTTTACGCAAAGGAACGAATATTTTCCCCGGAAAGCAGCAGCTGATTGATATCCTGTCACTTTTTCCATATCACTGAAGCCTTAAATAACAGCTGACTCAACGCAAGCAGTTGCACGACTACGGCTCATCTTCCTACCGAACCTGCTTCTGAATATGCTGTTTACAACCAGTATTTGTGTACTGTGAGTTGAGAACAAGTGTATTCATTTGGAGTTTGCAATGACCGATAAGACCCTGTAAAATGACTGGACACAACAACACATATAAGGCTGTCGGAAATTCTGATAACGCACTGCCTGTTTTGGCTTTCCCAAGAAGGCAGCCAACGAGCTTCTACCAACCTTATTTTATTCTAAAACGCAAATCATAAAACCTTAACATGAGATTCACCCGAATCGTTCTGTTGTCAATCTGGGTGGTCCAAAAGTTTCATCACAGAAAATACTCCGAGATCTGGAAGAGCTTTCCAAATATGAAATGAAGTGACCGTTGTACAATATATTCACTTGAAAAATATCATAAACGAGAGGCTGAGTTGTCTTACTTCGGCTATGTTCGCTGTAGATACACTAGTAGCCTATTCTCATCCAAGGGTTTCATGCCATATTTTCGAGTAGACAATCTTCGGCTAAACACAGGGTATATTCAAGCGAAGGCTTTCGGAAGAAATCTTACACTGGTCACACAATGATAAGATTGTAGTTTAGGGTTCATGAATACTGCCTAATCTGGTCAATCCGTAGTCAATCCTTCGACTGTTGCGCAATTGATCGATTCAGAACATGTAGTGATTTCTACGGTGTCCCGGAGAATCATCCGACCTTCACAAGAACCTAGCAATTTGTTGTTGCTAAGGCCAAATCCATTCAGCTGCTCAGACCCGATTTTTGTACGCAAAAGTAGCCTGCACGAAGCCACAACATGTGCTAACGAAAACACGGCCATGCATTTTCTGAAGAAATTTCCTCTTCAAATCTCCACGTACTGAACTGTCATCGGCCTTCTCACTTTATATATATATATATATATATATATATATATAAACAGCCTGAGAATCAAACGGACAAAAATGCTGAGTTACAATAATGTTTCTTTAACGATTACATTGTTTGTATTCCTATCATTGTGGTAGCCAGATATTTGTGCATAAAAACCCATGAAACCATTCGTACAGACGGTACAATACATAAACGCAAACAACTGCACATGCAGGCGCTCCCTACTCTACAGCTGTTCAAATATCTGCTCGTATCCTGAAACCACAATCATGATGTACTGGAAATGCTAATGAAGAAATCTTCATGTGATCATACTGATCGATCTTTAGGTATAATATCGCCCATTACATGTCATTATTGTGATCTTCTATTGCATGAAAGGGGAAGAATTTCCCCCTTTTTGGGAAAGCAAACACTGGAAAGCCACGTGTCTTTGAGTATAAAATTATCACATTCGGGTATATTGTGATGTGTTTACGGAAGGGGTTTTTCACGCGTGCGGTGATCCGGGTCACTTTATCAATTTCGCATTCCTATGCAGACCGGCGATCGCATTCGTATAAGTTTACAAAATAAGAGTTCAGCTTTCGTCAACCCTCGAAATTTAGTTGGATCACACTAAGCACACATCATGAAAATTCGTATAAAACCAAGGATGCGTGGAATACGAATAGAGCGGGTGGTATTTTCGACTAAACATGACTGACAAAAAAGCAGTTCGTGGTCCAAAGTGAGAAGCGGTCTCCCTGTGGATCCTAAAGTTCAGTAAGTAATTTGAGAGACTGATGGAAAGTCGTCAGCTTTAAGTATTCAGCTTTTTATGTATCGCCTCGAAGAAAGGCTAATTTTCACTGGAGTTCAGTGCCTCTTTGTTGTTCTGAAGGGAGATTAATAGGGGTGGTTGGCTGGCATTCCATGAGGATTTGTGTACCACCGGACCACTTGACGTTACGACATCATGAACCGTTTGCGCGGGATCAGATTTCCTGTTCCAGAAGAGCTTGTGTTTCAATGTAAGGCTCAAGAAAAAACATTGATGAGGAAACTTACGGAGGCACTTTGACAGGCCATTAACCAGCTTGGGTATGGTGATTTTATAAGGCGCACTAGAACCCAAGTAAACAACGAGGTACAATGCTCTTCGTCAGTCCAGTTACGTTTTGTCGTGACAGTCCTCACCGAATACCACATAACAATATCTACCGGAGGCAGCTTAGACCAAATTACTTCTGTTATGGCGTCTGAATAAGCGGTACAGATGCAATGACAACATGCTCTTACAACTGAGCGCACAAACTTACTTCATTCTGCCAGCCGAAGCGACTGAGAGAGTTTGAGAGCAATAGGGCCCCACAAATTGCCGGCAGTGTGAGGAGATTTGGGAATCTACTTAAATGGAGATTTCGTCCTGTAAGTGAAAAGCAAGTGTTGAAAAGCCGAGAAATACCGTACAGATGCAGTGCGCATCCCACAAAATCCTAAGGGGTCTCGAACCAGGTTGGTAGTTTGAGCACTTAGCCATTCCGCCACTAGAACCTGCTCAGCAGTCTGATTTACTCGCTCTTAGACATGGTATAGCGTGAGGTTCGCACTGCTGATGGTTATCAGTAGACAAGAAACAAGTGTACAGTGCTTTTCGGCTTTCCAGCAACTTACAACTCCATAAAAAGTTCCTATTAGTTAGACTTCGCTCATGCGCTCAAAGATTAATCAGGGGCATAGGTTTCTTGGAGCTGGTACCCAACTGGTAAGTCGCTTATCAGTAGATTGCTGATGTCTCCTTATCCGGCGCTTGGGTTCAGAATGCACCAAGCCTGCATCTGATCAGGACCAGATTTTTCTAGGATCTAAAACCAGTGTTCGTTTTACAGACTCCTGAAATCTGTCTGCACCGTAGTTTAGTTCTTCCTCGGCCTCGAAAAACCATTTTCAGTTGCCCATTCTGAAGCTTTTTTGAGAATGCGATCCAATGCCATGTGTCGCACATGAGCAGGGACATGTGGATCACAGATAGCGTCGTAACTGTGGCCTTCCTAAGAATATGAGTGTCTGAGTCTGAAGAAGCCTTCACAGACATTGCCCTGTGAAGTCAATCAAGGACTCGGGAACTGGGCTATCGTTCATGTCTTGTAAGCAGTGTAGAGTTCAAACGTTTCAAAGGAATATCTTACTAACAGTGCCATTTAAACGAAGCTCAACACTCGAATTTTCAAGTCCAACCAGCGCTCGCGGCTTATTTGCATTTCTCAGAGCAACTGTCATTTCGTTTCTGTTCCGTTTTGTCCCATTAAGCTGGGTTTTGGTTGAATGGTTACAGACATTTTTATGCAACCAGAACGTTTTCCCCGATAATCAGACAAGCGCAGAAATGCGAAATTCATATTCAAATCCACAAGTTTCGCTTGATTAAGCTCGGAATGCAGCCAATGCGATAGCGTCTTCTGAAAATCCAAGGAAGTAAGTGGGTTTTTGATTCAAAAAGAAGGAAGTTGAATTGGGACAGGTTGTGTAAAGTAACAGTTTGCAGGAAAGTTATACTTGATAAAATTAGATTTTTTTTTGCGCTAAGTTTCTCAGTCGAGCTTGGCGAGGAATTTGGAATATTACGCTTCTCTTGTTACACGTGTGCTGTTCCTTCTAGCCGACTTTCTTTCCTTTTATTCGCTCTCTAGCGTACTTATCTTTCAGTGCATCGACTCCGCGATATCCCCCGTGTCGATCCTGTTTTTCGAGCACAACTCCCGGCATCTTGAGTGTTACGGAACGGATAAATAAGCATTTCGTCTCCTGAAAACGTCCCCTGCATGCTAGAATTCCAAGAACCACCAAGACAAAATATCCTTCAAGTTTCACACTTATTTTCACTCTTACGTTGAACATTTCTGTTCAAATAGGACTGATTTTAAACAGCAAAGAAAACAAAAGCCTTCCAAATTTGTGTCTGTTATGTGTCCTGATATACCCTGGACCTTGCCATCTTCTATTTGGCAAAACTCTTGTGTTTTCATCACACTATGCGACAAAACCATCCCCAGGATAACCGCACTCCTGGCAACGGGGAAAAATGTATCGGACGACGAAAAAAGCGAACCGAAACCTGTCTGCCGATCAGTCTGAATAGGATAGGTTATGTGTATTATATATATATATACTCCACAATCTTTACAAACAAGTGATTGGTTTGATCCAGTTAACAGACACAGCCACCTCCCCCATCGTATTTGTTCAACCATCCGTGTAAGTACTCGGGGGAAATCACACGTGGAGTGGAGTGGAGTGGAGTGGAGTGTTAAAATGCCCAACTAGTCACGAAGATAGGTTGGGCTAAAAACAGCGTGACTGACAGTGGGTATTGGCGTCAGCTTATTAGATGTTGTTGTTTCTGTGCTGGCTATTTTGGATGTAAGTAGAAGCAGAGACTCCCGAATTTTCACAATCACGACAGTGATTCACACCATTGTTTCCTGCTGCTGGAAAGGTAGCTGCCAGATGACACCTGTCAGCAGTAATGAAATATCTATTTACATGAGGGGAACTACTCTAAGGTTGCTGAAATCTGTTCAACAATGCACGATCAGGTGGCCACATTCCACGAGTTTCCCCCAACCTTATGTTCGAGTGGAGTACAACTTGCAGAAATTCGGCAACTGCATGCAAATCTGGTTTCCACGGGGGACTCCTCTGAATCCAAGCTGAAACTCTGGTTTATGATTTAGGCGCAAGTAGAACAAGAGGATGACGGAAACTCGGGGACTGCGTCTACCTGACGAGCTTCAAACTAGTCGTGGGCTTTCGAACAGTTTTCAGCAACCTTGCAAGTAGTTATCTTCACGAAAATATATTGCGATATCTCGAATTTCATGCCAGCTGAAACATGAGGTACTTTTGTGTAGCACATTCGTTTGAAGCGCAATCTCCAGGTCACAATAAGCAAACTGAATCTGTCCACGTAGTCACAGTGCCTGTGCGAGGTTTGCTTTTGCACATAAGAGCACCGATAAGTTGATGCCCTTTTCCTACTTACCCTGGCTTCTAAATGTCCAAAGTATGCCAGTACCCAGTACAGTAGTAGTGCGCGAAACCAGCAAGAAAACTTGCTTACATCCGGACAACAGCAGCTAATTACTTATGCGGTGGGCAAAAAGTGCGTGTTGGCGCTGTGTGGGCAATCCTACGAAAGGAAACAACTGTCAAGTCCAATCCTATTGCACGAAGCCTACCGATCGGTATTCGTGAAATGTCATGAGGCGAATTTAGCCTGAAATGAGGTGTACGCACTGGATAACAACTTGGACAGCTGGTTGTTGAAATTACCGCATTTGCAAACTAAGATGGTGTTATTGGGGGACTCGTCTGAATCCCTGCTAAATCTGTCGTGAGTAGTTTACTCCATCACGAAAACTTGGACAATTGTTGTGTCGATGACCATGTTTATCGAACACCAGTAAATCGGAGAGTCACATTTTTTTTAGACACTGAATTACATTTTAACATCCTGAAAATTCCACCAAGGAAACAACAATTCACTAACGGAAACTGACTTCTAAAAAACCCTTCACTCATGTGTAAACAAGCCCCATTGGTCGTGCCTTAAAAGTTCAATGCGTCACTATATTCTAGCCGAATCATAAACAACCTAACTGTTTTTCAAACATCAGAATGGCTCGGACTAACTAGGGATTTAAAATATGTGTATTGCCAGAGGAAGTGGGTGCAAATTGTCACTCGGTTTTCATGTACGGATTGCCTTCACTAGCACGATTGTGATTTCAAAATATCCTCATAGTAAGAACAAACCCCAGGTGCTCCGCGCAGAATAGAATAAAAATCCTACAGGCCTTGTAGGACTTCCATTTGGGGAAAACTCACTCAAGGAGCCACTGAATACCGGATTGTGTGACGCAAAGTGTTTGGCTGAAGGATGGAAACGCTCAAGTGTAAATTACCCGAGCTACTGACTTGTGGCCGAGGGGCACCAACTCAAGAGATTGGTGAGATGATTCTCGAAATTGCTACTGTGAGATGCTTTATGACTTTTCATCATAGGCGCGAAGAAAGGACACGCAATTCACTTCAGCAATTTTCTTAATTTTTGGGGTTTTTTTGTGGGATACTCCATGTTCGCCGGAAAGTGATATCTGTCTCGTCCTTCTCGCTAATGTCTAATGCGACGAAAGGGCTAAACGACATTTAAAAATGCGGCTGATAGCTTATTAGCATCAGTTGTTCAGGGTCCATAAAGTAACGAGCAGAAAACACCCGATCTACAGAAGAGTTAAAGGTGAGCTTCGATTGATTTTCATGTCATCCCTGGAGAAGCCAGTCAAAACCTCTTACCATGTGAACTGGGTGCCGTAACTGAAGGCTGAGTGGTGCTATTTCCTGTCTAAATGTGAGATAATCATATTGCTGATCAGGCACTCGTGGCCGAACAGTTGAGTGTGCAAACTATCAGGCAGGAGATCGCAGATTCGAGGCTTCCTGCTGGAACTTCGTGAGATGCGCACTGCTGATGGTTCCCAATAGGGACAAAACAGCTGTACAGTGCTTCTCATCTTCCCAGTACGGTTGGCTTCACGTACAAGATGGAATCTCCATTCAAAAAACTGGAGACACTCCATGCACATTTGTTCGGATAAAAATGAGGGAGTCGACAGAAGAAGAACAGCTGTCATGGGTAGCAACCAAAATCTGGCAGGATTTTTGAAGAGTACCGTAGACTTCCAAGGGTCTGACGTACGGCTGACCATCTTTACAGCAAGTCGGATATAAGCGAAAATTCATGAATGAAACCAACCGTATCCTGGACTGTTTGTGGATTCCACAAGAGCGCCTGAATATGCTAACAAGGAAACACAGTTGACTAATTTACTAAAGGGAATCTGTTCGATATATTTGTAAGCATCATCAAAACGCCTCACGCAAAGACAGACGCTCTGGTGAAGACCAGAGCACCCACCTCTGCGGAGTTGAACATCCATAAAGCAGTGTCCTTACACTTACGGTACTCGGTTCTTAGTTCACAAAGACATGCAGGTTACACGGTCATCCATACCATCTGAAGACCGTATCGGACCAAAGATTACTACTAGATTTCAACGTTCATCTGCTCCTAAAAGCAACGCATTACTTATACGGTTTCTGAAAACCCTTCGACACCCAACGACCGATTTCGCCTTTCTTTGGGTTCATCAGGTCCCCGAGTTTCCCTCAACATTTTGTTCCACTTGACAAATACTCTCATTTTCACACAAATGTCGTTTTGGCAGGAGGCGCAGCTGAATTCCAGCTGAATCTTACCTTTATCATATTCTTCAACCGAACTTATCGCTTCTGTTTTCGAGAGTTTTCACCGTCTTTTCACATTCCTAGACGGAATTGCAGCCACCAATCACGGCTTTTTGCACACCAGTATATTCGTTTGACGTCGGTGTGAATAAAGTCAATAAAAATTACAAAGTTTATATATATATATATATATATATAAGCGATAACGTAATTTATCTCGATCACCGTCATCTAGGAACTGCACACGTTTGACATCACAAAATCAGGATGTCAGAAAAAAAACACGAACGGATATTTGTTTAAAAAAACTCCGTACAAACTTGCATACCAGCTACGTGTGTTTGGCAGTTGTTGATAGTTTATGCGCAAACTCAGTGATCAATGTAGTCTGAAAAAGTTCCTACCCCTACCCCAACACCATAGTCAAAGGCAATCGTTGGGGATCCACAATCACCAGTGGGACACCTGTGAGTCAACACTTTGCTTAGCTCAAAGCCTAATTTTTGGGCTTTTTGTCGTCAATCCTTTGGCCATATCAATGAATTAGGTTATGATGTCTCAGTAGCCCGCAAACATAATTAATAAGGTACAGTCACAGTGATAAATGAAATGGATTTACAGAGAACTTGGTTACTTGAAATATAGCCCCATGGGCTGGTTTTGGGAGACAAATTTTGAGCTGGTTATGTAGCGGCGAAGCTACCAGTGACGCATTTAAACGGATTACTGTACAAACCGGTCATTACTTAACGGAAAGTACGCAAAAACTACAGTCCGCAGATATATATGTATATGTATGCAACCCAGAATTATATTTTAGATCTAAAGCTGCCACCCTGAGTTTGGGCTTTAACGCTGTATTAATCCTAACTATATCTCAGTACCTTAGATTTCAGCCCCGCTAGAACTGCCATCGAGGAACTGTCCGACGAAGACTAGCGGGTCCTCATACTGCCACACGGTCCTGGGGTGAAGCCATACAATTCGCTGTGACAAGAATGTGAGGCATTTCCATCAGAAGCACAAGTGCTGGCTTCTCTTGGGTGAGGAAAACAAAGACCGATCTGATTAACCGCACACATAGACCGTCCAAAGGTTGACTGTAACTGCCGGCGTACTGTCCAAAATAGCTGAAAATGTCACGAATCGAAGATCCGTTCTTCATTGGCTAACTCGGTCCCGTTGCCTCGTAGGTCTAACCCGGAATAAGCCCCCTAGTTCCATGTTCTGCGGTCAGAAAGCTCAGCCGGTCCGTACACGACGCAGACTGTAAAGAAAGGGGGAGCACTGTTCTACAGCCGCTGATCTTATTCCCTCAAATCTGCACCATCGCCAAGGGCTTCTTCTTGGCACTAATTTGGTTCAACACAGACCCTGTCTCCTATGATGTAAAAACTCCCAGTGGTGTGGTCAATGCTGACGGTCAAAACCGATTCGGAGTCCAGCAATTCACATTGCAAAGTTACTTTATTCCTTATTGGAAAAGAGCTAGCACGTTAACCGTCTATACAGTATCACGTTAGCCTCGTATAAACTGGACGTTACTCAAATTTATCCACTGCAACTTTAGGGAATGCAGTCAGTGCATTTATGCCTTGCGGAAAATTTGAACCATGCTAAACGGAAGTCGTTAACTGGTTGTTGAATTGGTGGCTGAATAGATTATTTACAGCCTACATAAATGATGCGTCAAGCGTGGTGCTCAAGTAAATGTGTAGATTTTTAGAAATCCACAAACTTACCAAGGTCACTTTCATAGAAAAATCTATCAAATTCAGCAGCCCTTGTATCCACAAACCGCGCTGGCTCATCTTTAAGTAGTCAGTCGTATGTACTTACTCTAGACACTAAAAAGAGATTCCGTTTTACGATCCCTATTAACCACGATCTTTGTTTTTTGCAAATCACAATGATTCTAAGGGGTATCAAGAATTAAGGTTAGCCAAACTGTCCCCACGATTCTGTCACCCTTGAAAATGAAATGCCGCTTTTGAACTAAGTGTCTGATTTCACTCAGACTAGTAACCCGAAATTAGGTGGTCACACCGGATTATCCATTGAGCTATCGGTTGTTCGTTACTGCGGTTGCTATCTATGATCTACTGAGGACGTTTAGGAATGGATACAGACTAGCATTCACTGGACAACTTTCTCGTGCACTTAATTTGGGGGGGGGGGAACTTGGACGGAGCGGCGAAGGGGAAGCTGCAAAATGTCAATGAAAGTACACAGGTATTCAGTTTGCCGCGGCGAGTACAGTTGACTGTACATTAACTCCGACACTGCTTTGGTTGTGTATGCTAAATTGTATGCAGTCTTTCAAGTGTGTGCACGAAAAGTGCTGCTTCGTCATGTGTTTATGTGATTTTGCATATGCGAGTCAATTTATGCGAGCTAGTTCAACCAACCGTTTCCATGAGAACGCTTTCTTAAAACGATAAACCATTCTTACAGGGCTAGTAAACCCTTGGATTTATTGATTAAACTTGATAGTGACCTATTTAAATGCAAAATGTATACGGTAGGGACACACCTGTGATAACCTCGATTACTGTATTTCTAAGGTATGGCTTCACGGGTTACCAGAGGCACTGTGTTATGACACCACTACCATCCGCTTTTGATTGAGGTTTACCTGAAATTAAAAAAACAGTTAGTTTGTGTGTGTTGGCATGCTTCGTGAAGGGATCTCCTCATGGAGGATCGTAACTGAAACGCCCAAGGCGACCTTATCCACAGAGGAATATCTTTGTGTGAAGAATAACCACTGAGCGTGGATGTTTAAAAGATTACATCACTGTGAAACTAGCGTGCATCTTGGAGTTTTCGTTTCTTTATTTCAAGTTTTGAGAAGCTCTAACAACTGTGGGAAGACCCGAAATCGGGACATACGCACAGCTGATTGATATCCTGTAAGGATCGATCTATCACCAGTCATTAAACTGTAGGATTACTCTTCATAGGTGCAATCGGCTTATGGACGTAATACACTACTCGTAAGGTTGTTGAAAATTCTTCGACAGCCCACGACCGGTTTCGCCCTTCCAGTACGGGCTCATCAGGTAGGCTGAATCCCCAAGTTTCCGTCAACCTTATGTTCTACTTGAACCCAGATTGCACGAAATTAGCGAAATACTCTCAATTGCATACTAATTTGGTTTTGACGGGGGACTCACCTGGAACCCAGCTGAAAACAACATAAACGAGAGATTCAGTTGGGTTCAAGCTGAGTCTCCTGTCAAAACCAATTTGGTATGCAAATGAGTGTATTTTGCAACCAGATTAGTTAAAGCTGATTGTGATGATTCTTGAAGTCCTTGATACAGACGTAGACCTGAAGGGATAAGAACAGTGGATACCTTGTCAGAAGCCTGGTGCAGTCAATCAGTTGACTTAAACATAATGCTATAAGAGCGGGAACCGGTACAAGTTACTTGTTAATCCTTCAATCCTCGAAGTTTCAACACAATACCAGGAGAGACCCATGCAACTGTGACCGAGATCCCCCCATAAAGGACGATAACCTGACGGATTCCATTAACCATAAGCTGTGGTGTTGTTATCCTTAGGATGAAAATAACCGTCAGGATCTGACTAGAAAATGAACTTCGGTTAACATTAAAGCATCAGGCTGACTACACTTACGCTGCAATCCTTTATCCAGCTGAGTAGCAAGACTCAAGGACAAATACGACACCGAGAGAAATAGCGTACCACGTAAGCGGAAATATCGATTCAGTTGAGTAGAAGCACGACCACCAAAGGGAACACAATTGTGCAGATGCTCAGTCTCACAGACTCTGGAGATAAGGGGAGACATGCGGGGGAGACTTTCGGTCGAGAATGAACGGTTAACATGTGATCACTTATTTAAGGTGAGTAAACCGAAACGCAGCCACCGGATCTCAAAAAGTTAGGGATACCACTTATCGCACCGCTGAATTGCGGGTCAGGTCGATCAACATCTACGGGAGTCGACCCATAATTCAACCTACTATTTTGTTACGTGCTACCGTCTGCAACAAATAGGCTCTAACTGACAGTTGGAAAAGGATTTACAGAGGAACGCTGAAAAACCAGAAAAATATTGAGCAGTAAGGCTCTCAGTGGACACGAGGACCACACTCAAGCTCAGCGGATGTGTCATGTCAGGATCAGCCAATGAAAAGGCGCATACCGCAATCCGGTGGTCCAATGAGCATTAAGATTCGGAGAAATGTAGGACATAATCGAAAAAAGGTTTCAACGAACGGAAGCAGTATACCACAAACGCGTCAATATTGACCGCTACATGGGTGCGAATCATGTCCAGTTTTAAACTGAATTGTCCTATACCTGACTCAGCAACCCTAAAAAGCAGCTGACTTGGCGGTCAGCCTTCCTATTACAGTATGTTCCTTAATTCATCCGGATTCGTAAGTGTATTGCAATTAGCATTCGACAGAGTTGTAGTGTATTAGACAAGAGAACCCCTCATAAAGTGCCACCTGTGTATGCTGTCTGAGTTCATAATTGTCAACAGGCGTCAAGACACGAAAAGTACATGCGCAGAGGACGACGCGTTCCCAATGTCAGCATCGGTACCACACGTTCAGGATAGCAGATGCGTTGGCCGAGATTACCAAACACGGATTAGGAGCATGCAACCAGCGGAGTGGGTGTGAATTTGGAATGCCCCCACTGGCTGGACAGAACGAACAAGTGAACAACCATATTCGGCCATTCAGTCATCCTATATATTTACGCAGAAGCTCTGTATGTTTGTCCTGACAATAGAGCCGTGTCCCGGGTTCTCTGTCTTCTCCTTATCGCGTAGTCTGGCAGGCTCAGTTCAGGCGTAACCAATAGACGGCCACCCATGATACCAAAAATATAGGCTACCTCACGCATATTGATTCGCTGTTCATATTTCCCTTTATTTGGAATTCGGTTAGTTGAAATCTATTCACAGTTAGCTTCCCCAGATTTGTGCTCATCGGAGCAATGATGTGCGTCAAATGATCATCTTCTCTGAGCTACTTTCTCCACTCATGATCGATCATCCTATTGACATGTGCATTCATGCGCGATTAAATGCTTGCGCGTTCCGTGCGTGAAGTGACCAGACGTCAGCGTCATCGTGCGGGCAGACAGACAGACGCGCGCAAACCCATGAACCTAAGATAAAGGTATAGGACTGAGAATTCACCAGACGATAGGTGTAAGCAGATAACACTATTTAATTCATGATAAGCGCCGCAACTTGCATTTCTAAGTTTGTTTCGCTACGGTGCCGGATCGTTAGTTATTTAAGCTGTGAGTTCTGTTCACTTGTTCCAAGCAGCCTTAATAGTGAAGTTGTTTTTACAAAATAGTGCATTCAACTACATGAGCGTTTAGATTTCGAAGGACTTCCATGACCCACACTGGCCATATCAACTTTATTTGGAGAATTTTGAACAGAGATGGTGCATTAGCTTATCGTCTGTAGGTTTATCTGATGCTCTGATGCTCTGCAGTAAGATATCATAACAACCAGTTACACTGCAATCATGGTACCAGCTCGCAAGTGCAGCTTCTCCTGACGCGTTTCTCTGGCTGGCAAAATGTTGCACTGATTTTGAAGGTTTCTTTTGATTGGTCCAATTCTGAGCGTTGAATCTGTGGGAATTGTGTAGCCAATGTGACCGGAATCCATAGTGCACGTAATGCCGAATGCTTGGTTTTATACTCTGCACCTTTTGTGCCTTTATGGAGACGCTTATGGGTGAGCCGCAGTCAACTGGCGTTGAGTCAGAAAACTGTAATTCTCCAGTGTAATTCCACTTAGACTTGTAAGGGTAGTGCTCAGTGCCCCGGAAACAGCAGCCTACGGACATTGTAAAAATGTTTCAAATTGAATAAAGAGTGTAACAGACCTAACTTGTCATTCGGAAAGTAATTATTGTCCCATATTACCAAATCATACGATGTGAGGAAAGCAGACGAAAGAATATTTGTTAAAGAAAACTCCGCACAAACTCGCATAGCAGCTACGTGTGTTTGGCAGTTGTTGGCAGTTTATGCGCACACTCGGTGACCAGCTCCACCCTGGTAACTACCCCAACTACAAAGTCAAAGGCAACAATTGGCCTTCTACTATGACCGCTAGGACAACTGTGAGTCGACATCTTGCTTAGTCCGGAACCTAATTTTCGGGCTTATTTCGTCAACTATTTGGACGTATCAATAAATTGAATTATGATATCTCTTGTGATGTTTCCGTAAACATGATTAGTTGGATAGTATCACTATAGTAAAGTTATAGTGATACATAAAAGAGATAGACAGGCGTGTGAGAAGTTGTGTGTGTGAGTTGTTCAAACGTACGGTAAAGGTATACGTCAATGGAGTGCGGAATCTAGCCGAACTCCTACCTTAGACACTAGTGTTTAGTCAAACCTGGAAAGACATGTGTTTCTTTGAATCTCCGGTTAGTCTTATAGTATCATTGCTATTTCCGAAGGTAATCTTTTGCTTTTGTAAAAAAAAACGTTGCGCAAACGCCTGCATTTCCTTATTCGCATTCATGTCCGAACCAGACGGATTACACAGGTGTTTCTATGAGCATTGGTCGTATTGATCAATCAAATCAAAACTACGTACAACACATCACGTAACCAGTTGCGGACAATTCGAGTTGAGAGCGGATCATGTCGCCGTTGAGTTTCAAAGGACTGTCAAATGCACACAAAGCTCGGCAACCCTACCGATGTTTTCAGCTCCAGGAACGTCATCATAAGATCGAGATCGAAGAGGATGGAGTAGTGTTTTTGTTTGATTCTACGGCGCTATTCACTTCAAACAAGTATGCCCTAGCAAGAGAAGAATCTGTACTAACCTGTCCTGTCTGCACTTACCAAGAGTTGTCTTCCATGTACCTCGTTTGCTTCTGCGGAGCAACTGTCTTCTGTACGGAGTTTCACCGATCTGAATCATTGACAACCGATGGCACCGAAACCCGTGCCCTTTATGTCCTACTGACTCTAAAATAGTAACTCATAACCCTGCGAAACTGGAATCCCTGTCTTGAACTTCGACAGTCGACCAATGCTCCCACAAGTTTGCGATATTCTGGCACTTTTTTGAAACCGGAATGGACTGCACTCCCAGTCTTGATCATGCAGTATGAATCCACTAAGCGGAGAGCGCTTTTGACAAGAAAAAACAGAAACAAAATTTAGTGCAATTTGCGCACAAATTGATCAGTGCCAGGTTTGAGGACGCCAAGTTTACAACTGAATCATAGGATGAAAAACCGGCTACAATTATTGAGCGTATTAGTAAACAAAGATACCTTCAGTACATTCCAAACTTGCATGAGGAAGAGCACGACACAAATTGATCAGATATTGTATTGCCAATGAACCACAAGAAGTGTTGCATGTTTAGCTGAAAAATATCATAAAAGACAAGTTCATCTGGGACACAGTCGAGTTTCTCACCATAGAAAGAAATTGTCTCATTCAAAGTTTCTGTGGTGTGATCTTCACCCGCTTTATTTTCTCTTGCATTTGGCTACAAATCATCTATCCAAAGGGCTTTTTAGTTCCATGCATATTTGCTATTTGAGGCGTACTGGCGAGATGGCTCAGTGGTTAGAGCGCGGAGTTACTTACCGGACGGTCCGTGGTTCGAAACCGACCTCTGCCTCTCGACGACTTCTCCTGTCTAGGCTTGGGCAAACTGGCAGTATCGCAGCCCTCGTGCTTCCTTCGGGTGGCATGGCAGTTAGGCACCGAAAGGGTGTTACAGCTGAACGATCATCATTTTATTATTTATACTCATGAATTTAAAGATGTATCCTCGGAGTCCTTGACTGATCTCCGAGTTATCTTATGGGGTTATTGAGGAACTTCTGAAGAAGAAGAATTGTGGATCTCAGTATGTTTTCACCAGTCTTGCAGATGTTCGGTTAAGAATCTTTGTACACCAGTATCTGACCCAGGTTAAGCACAGGCATTGGTTGTTTGCCTGCGCTACTTCGATTTGGTAAGATGGCTGCCAGTAATTTGGCTAGTTAAAGCTGACCGATGATGCACAGCTAGGCATTAAACAACCCACACACATATTTTGTACCTAATAAAAAAGCTTCTTGTATCTGTCAAACGGGCGTTTGTGTTGATCATCTAACCAAGGTTGTATCTCCAACATTCCTCACCTCTCGGACACAATATCAAGGGCGAATTAATGTCACTGAACCAACCCGGAAAGAAAGTGAATTGGATTCACTCGTCAAAATACCAAACTGAACTATGGTCAAGCATCATACTACGCCTGAATCCACTTTATCTTAACGTGACAATAGAAAATCATATTAAATCAGTCGTGTACTTAAGCTATTTACACGACAACTATTAGGATGGTGGGATCCATAGATACTGTTTAATGTCCAGTCGTACTAGGCCCGCGATTTAAGGTAATTGATGACAGTTGTAAACGGCCATTCCAAGCAGACAACAAAGATCAAGAACATGAAACTTGTCCCCACCGAAGATATGTCATCAGTTTTTTTAGACGACAGATGAGTGTCTTTAGAATTAGTTGAAGTACAGACGGACTGAATTATAAAGCGGAGTCCATGTGTTTTCCTGAATAGGTAGCTGGTACAATAAGCTGAGCGTAACAGTGTCGCTCACAAGAGTTTTGTGGCGAATTCCGTTCTACTTTCAATGAATATAAATAATTTTTTTGATATCTGTTGTGGGGTTTGTGGGATATCTATTGTCCATATTCACAACACTCTCGTTTGAACAGTCGTCCTCCTGACTTGGCATAATTATTCTGGTGAGCCCACACCAAAGGGGGGAAGCACCGTACTCGAGTTTCGCTCTTATTAGAGCTCATCAGCAGTGCATATCCAATGGCTGTGTCGGGGTTTAAGCTCCGGATATCTCACATGGAAGGCCAGCGTGCTACCACTACTCCACCAACGCACCTTGGACGAATCTGAAATTCAGTTACTGCGTCGTCGTTTCGATGATGTGTCGGGCACACTAAGCACATCGCTCAAGCGTCGCCCGTTCAGACGTGAAAATTCAGATGTGTCCAACGTGCACTGGTAGAGTAGTGGTAAAACGCTCGCCTCCCATATCAGGTATCCGGAGTTCAAACCCCGGCACGGCCATTGGATATGCTCTGCTGTTGAGCTCTAATAAGAGCGAAACTCGAGTCCAGTGCTTCTCCCCTTTGGTGTGGGCTCACCAGAATAATTATGCCGGGACAGGAGGACGACTGTTCAAACGAGAGTGATGTGAATTGGAATATTAATAAGTTGGTGGAATGTCACTTCCGCAGGTTTGTTGTCCGGTAAATCTCAGCTTGATGAACCCTTGTCATATACATACGACGTTTACGGAAGAATCGGAAAAGTCTTTCTTTCCTTCCCCACCAAAAAACCAAAGTTGCTGGGGCATTCTAATTCGGAATGTATCAGGAAGGTCAGATTCCTGAAAGTAACCCCAGAACGTCTGGAACCTACTGAGACCCTAAAACTCCACCAAAATCTCAATAGGGAAGCCGACAAGCACCCAGGCCAGTCAGTCATTCAATCAATTCAGCAAAAGCCGATGAGTGTTCAGGCATGCCACAGAAGCACGACCGAATATGATCAGCGTTGAGGCTTTTCATAGAAGTACGATCGATGTTGATGGGTGTTCACTAAACGCCTATCAGACAGCCTGGGTCAATGTCAAAAAGTGTCCTTTAAATAGCGCGGGGCCGTTGTGACTTTTTGCGCTCGCTTGTTGCAATAAAGCTGTTGTGTTCCTTGTCGGTGAGTTCTTCTGGCACCAGGCACTGGAGCGGGAACGGCAGTCAGATACAACAGAATGCGACGGAATATTTGCTGATTCTGGTTCCTCTGATCACCCTCCATAGTCTAAACTGCTCTGTGTTAGTCGTCCATATATGACTGATGTAGCCCAAAACGCAAAAACACGGGGTTTGTGGGTGGACGACGCGACTGGTCAGAATAATTTGGCGTCCTGGAACTCTGTTCATAGTCGAGTTACGCTACGTGCGACTGAAAATGTCGAGATGAGCATTTTAACTTCGTCTTTCTGTTTTCATCATTGGGCTCAATGGCGATGAAGAAACAATCGTCGCTTGTCAGCTTGTCTAGATTTCAGCATAATATCGCGATTCTCTTACTACACACTCGCCTACTGATGTTAAAGGAGGGATTTATTGGCACGCCGCTTGGGTGAGAGTGGATGACCACATATCATCACCGTAGACTACCATGGATCAGAAATCAAACTGCCCTTGGCTACATTGTGGAGATGGAACCTGGTTCCGAATGGCTCGCTTCTGAAGCATTCAACAACGACCACATCACCAACAAGCATATGTATGGAACCGTATACTCCGTACGTGGTGCAATATAAAAACAGTACGAACAAATCAAACCAGTATAGTCAGGCTGATAATTCTTGTGTCCTTAAGCTCACCAGAAGGATAGACTAGCCTGTAGGTTGAGAAGCAATTAAATTGGTGACAGATCGCCAGAGACGGTGTCATCTTCAGGCCAAATTTTTAGGTAAATCTTTCAGCCCGTGGCTTCACTCTCGGTGTGATCTCACACTCTGAATTGGTCTGTTTTAACAGTTGTGTTAACCCCGGCATTCGAACTTTGTAAACCATCACAGCCAAATGGAAATTAATTACCATGTAAGATGGTGTTCACTTTTCCTTGCTCTCCGTCGACTTTAATTCTGTAGCGTACAATTAGGCGAACAAGTGTCCTGAGCTATTACGGTCCTCATTAATAGGATATTTGGTATCTGCCCATCATTCTTATGATGAGTTTTGTAAGACCGGGATGAATGGGTGTCCTGGATTGAGGAGATTTCTATTCAGATGGAACACTTTCAGGAAAGGAGTCGGGCATATCAATCATATGGCTCAAGCGTGAACAGGTTCGCCTGTTCAAGCGTGAAAATTCGGATGCATCCAGTGTGGACTGGTGGACTAGTGGTAATACGCTCGCCTGGCATGTCAGGTGTCCAGAGTTCAAACCCCGGCACGGCTAAGGATATGCACTGTCGATGAACCCCAATAAGAGCGAAACTCGAGTCCAGTGCTTTCTGCCTTTGGTATGGACTCACCGGCATAATTACAGCATAACGGGAGGACGACTGTTCAAACGAGAGCGATGCGAATGTGAACATTACAAGTCCCGCAACCACCCACAACAAAAGTGCCAACATTCGTTGACTTACCTATTTCTTTCGTGATTGCTGATGACAACTTATGGGATCTGTAACTGGGACCTTGTAACAATTATTTACGTTTAGGCATAGCGACATTGCTGGTGGTTCATCACGTGGCCGTTTATCCGTTCGTCGAGTCTGGCAATCGACTTGCAAACGTTTCTTCACCAGTTGAGGTGTCTTCTTCATTGCGCAGTTGAGTGCGGTAACCATTGACGGTGTTTTTTGGCGATCGGTGACGAAACGTTTGTAGGGCAGTTGCTAAACTCAGCGGATAGGTCAGTCACCAGCAAACACACCCTAGCCACCAATATTTCGACACTTTGATAGGGACAACACTCAGACTCTGTGGCTAATCACAGGAAAATATAATCTTCATACTGGCTAGGTGACTAGAAAACTTCATAACCTCAGAGAGATGGGAGTAAAATGACCCTCAAGTAAACGCTTTACTTTGAATAAACTTTGATTCAGTGCAATGAAATGTAATGTCATGAGGACTTACGATAAAATTTTCTAGCGTTCAGTGTATGGTCATAATCGTCCTGATTCAATCAAGCCTCCAATACTGCTGAGTTCGCTGGGCTTTTCGAAAGCCTCGTTGGGGACCGCACACTACTCGGGAATTCATGACTGAAAATCTCTAAAACGTTGTGCTTGTCCAATTGGAAAGACCTCTAAGATCACTCGAAAATAGTTGTACTGTGGGGCCCTCGAGGGGTTTCACGAGAGTATCTTAGTTTGCGAGTGTGATGACAATAGCTTTGCTACGCAGTTTCTAAAAGGAATTCACTCATTTGAACCAACCGAGAAATAAACCCATGGACGCAAAACGAGTTGCAGGTTTTGATTCTTATGACTGCGTTTATGTTACCTTTGTAAACATTGAAATATATTTGTTCATTCTTTGTATATTCCTATTCAGCACTTTGTAGCATACCGAAGAGAGAGAGTTGCAGCGCGGAATTTGGAGCAGTTTTGATAAAACAGCAGGTTTCCATTCACTCAACGTAGATTGGATTGCTCGTTGCAGCTATCTGACAGCGGTAATTTGTAGCGAGTTGATTGCAAGTAGGTTGACCCAAGGAGTACCCTTTCAAACGAGACTTTTTTGCCTCATCGGCTTCGTCCTTGAGCGTGTTTTTTCCGGTAGTAACCTTTTTGTGGCTATTTGAGCTTCGAAGGCTTTTCAGCGAAAGAATCTAACACGGGCGAGAAAATGAGAAAGAATACTTGCGCCTTTTTGATGGTAGTCTAAATGTAAATTTCTAACACAGTTCTGTTAGTCGTACACCGCTGCGTGAAATACACTTATTCTCTTTTTGACTTCTAGAATTTCATGTTTCACTCTTGGCGAAAGTTGTATTACCAAGCCTGACTGGGACAAATTTCAACTTGATAAGCCATTAGTCATCCCGTTTTTACAGCGACCTCTCCATACGAAGGAGAATAGGACCTGTCTACCCAACTTATAAGCTGGCGTTTTTGCGACACGGCATTCGATTTGTACATGCTCCATTCAACCTTCATTCTGTTTGCCTGGTTGGTTCCATTCCTCAATGCACCGCGAAACTATGTTAACATCAACATCAACTCGAGCGGTGACAAATGTTCCCCTGGCTTAGCCGAAAAATGATACGTGGCTGCTTGGATAACCTCATGTCACAGTGCTGCGATTTAAAAGCGAAGGAAAACTTTGCACTATGACGAGACAACTTCAAAACAATGTAAATTCTGACAACGCTGGCGGTTAGAAAAACAATCTTGTAGCCAAGCTACTCGGTCTAGTCGGTAGACCAAACAAATGGAAGTCGTGTCGCCTCACGCATAGTAACGAAACAAATGGTACTATCTGCTTACTGTTATCGGTTAATGAATTCTCAGTCATGTACCTTTATGGCAGTCTGATGGGTTTGTGTGTGTGTCTCTCCACGCGTACAAAATATGACTCTGTCTAATCGCTTCACGCGCAGAACTTGCAGGCATTTAATCGCGCATGAATGCGCATGTATATAGGATGGTCGATCATGGCTGAAGAAGCTCAGAAAAAAATGATTATTTGACGCACATGATTGCTCGGATGAGTATAAATCTAGGGGACTAAATCTGAACAGAATTCAGTCAATCGTGCCCGATTCAACGGGAAACATACATGGCATGTCAGCCTTCTCGGGGTGGCCTGTTAAGAGCGAAGTTAGCGTACAAAGCTGATTCCCTGTGTAGTTCACTCAAATCCTCCAGGTTCTGGAACTACTGCGTACTAGGTAGCAAAATCGCGTACTTCTACCTTCAAGGAGACTCCCCAAAGCCTCCATCAAGGTGGAGATTTTGGAGCGAGATGCTTTTCATCTTCGGTCCCCTTCGCAAGAAAGGGGGCGTTTTGCTTCCTACGTGGAAATAGTACAGTGAAAACACCCCATGGTATTGACCAGGGTTGATTTGTGGACTGTGTCCAAAAATTTCATACCTTGTGTAAAGAAAGGAAACTAAACCACTACCAAGTGAACCTTTCTTGACCAGACGCGGCTTGGCTTTGTCGGCCATCAGACTCTGAGGGACAAATAACACCATTCTTTGGTGGAGATACCAAATGGAAGCTAACACAGGATGAACCAACTGAAGTATACCCAGTAACTTTCAAGTTCCTAATAACCATCTCTGTTTTCACTGTTATGTTAGATACCTTATCGTATTCAGTGGTTCCTACTCAATTTTAACCAGACGAAAAACACTTTGCTTCGGACGGGGAGGCCTGACGCCCACTACAAGGGGTCAGTCTGTTCAGCCGGTGAATAACTTTGGGAGGACTCTTATAGATCTAGGACTTCAGATGAGATGGAAAATACTATCCGAATCGCACAAAAGTTGATGTTAGTATCCCAATGCGGCAAGCATGTCATACGCTTATTGTTGATCTATGAAAAAGCAACCCAGTCGAGTAGGAAGTTCGGAATCACGCCGAAGAACAACGTCAGTAAGGTATATTGGGCACTACACATTTACCTAGTGTTCCAATGCAATGCTTCTGTCCAAATTAGAGATTCTGAGAAGAATACTGTTATATCTTGCTGATTCGCCGATCTGTTGTACCTGACTGCTGTTCCCGTTCCAGTGCCTAGTGCCGGAAAAAGACCCGCCGATAGGGAACACAACAGCTTTATTGCGAACAAGCGAGTGCGACAGCGTGAGTGCGAAAGTACGACGGCCTCAAGCTATTTCATTGGAGGGACACCTGTTTGACCTTGGCCCAACGCTATCTCGCGCTATCTGGCTTCGATACAAGGCTGTCACGCGCTGCATATTGCGGGGGCGTTTTCTGACCTTGATCAACGCTGACTGGCATTGTCTGGGTTTGACACAAGGCTGTCACGCGCTGCATATTCAGGGGGCGCTGTCTGTCTGGTCAGTATCTAGCACAGTTGAGGGTCTCAGTAGATTTCGGGCATTCAGTGGTTACTTCCATGAATCTGACCTTCCTGATAAATACCATCTTGAGCAACCACCCCACCATAGTGATAGATTAGATTTATTTCCTCGCGGTTCATTGCTAACTTGCAGGATGCATTCTTCCTTCTGTTAACAGGTGCACAGAGTCTTGTTTGAGCATGTAAAGTTGATAAAAATACGACTACCAATAATGATGATGCAGTATGTTTATTGCCAGTGTCACCACTTAGGATAACTCACAACAGGTCATCGGTTTACCTTGCCTAGTCAGTGCGTGTCTTTCGAAAGCGACTTATTTCAACAGGTTTTGACGCGGAATAGCAGAAGAGGGTTTCACAAGGACGAGAACGTTCTCCCCATTTAACAACTACAACTCATCCAGAGTAAAATACCCCTGGCGGACAGATGCCAAGACACTAACCATTAATCATAGCATGGGGAAATTTAGGAATGTTCAATTGAGATTTCGTCCTGTCAACGAAGTTACTCTATGCTGAAAAGACGAGAAGCACTTGGTTGTTGGTCTGTTCGCCGAGCTTGGCAGTTGGATTGCAAACGTTTCATCACCAATCGAGGTGACATCGTCAGTGCGGAGTTGAGTGGGTGAATTCCTCCTCTTCTGCCCGGCGAACAGACCAACAACCAAGCAGCGCACCCGAGCTACCTATATTCCAAAACATTGCCACGAGAAGTACTCTACAGCTGATTCATACTCGTTGGGGACCATCGGTAGTACGTTTCTCAGGAAGCTCCAGTAGGAAGTTTCAAACCCGCGATCTCGCGGTCGGTTTTTCGAACACTTAACCGTGTGGCCATGAGTGGTTGTTTAGAGGTCTGATTATCTCTCAGTTAGAAAGAAAATAGCTCTGCTCATCCTTCGATCACCGAAACTACATCACGTGGTCACGTATCATCCGGCCCCTCTAACCACGACTTCTTTTGAAATTATTCCTCCTCTAAACTACTTATAGTTTGATGGATTCCCAAATCTCTGCACACTACCCTCAATCTATAGGTTATCTTTCAACAAGGCACTTCATACACAATACAGGCATGGTCAAACCACCCGTTTCTCGGCATGAATTACAGGTAAGTGCTTCTTACTTCATACCTAGTGACATTCCTTTGGACGTTTGAATGGCTGCTCTACTGCATAGTATCAGGTAGACACCGGTTACTTTGAACAAATCTCCTTTTGATCATTTTGTGATCATAGTAGACAAGAGCATCTAGAATAAAGCATGGCAAAATAAAAAGGCATATTGCGAGACTATTGGCAATTCTATTCGATTTTGCGTAATGCGACATCCTATATTTTACAATGTACATCCTAGATTTCACCTGGGTCCTGCCCAGAATGTTGATCTGTGAATCAGATAGTGGGTTTTCAATTGGACACATTTGTAGTCGAGAACGAAATCAACTCAGATACACTTCAGGATCCTGTATAAAGTTAGTTAGTCCCGAAAAAATTCACAAGAGATTAACGATAACAGAGTGAAAAGTGAATTGGAGAATAAAAGTTCAGAATGGCTGGACTAAGCTCATCTAAAAATGTGTGCCGTTTCTGTTTGCGTATTTGGATATTTCTTGCTTTGCATAGTTTATTTTGAATACAAATCAAATGAAATTTCAAATTGGGTGTCTGAATAAATGTGCACAATTTTCTGGTGGGTCTAAACTGTTTCGTCACGCCTTGTTTGAAAATTACGGTGGCTTGGGACCATGACGCCTGGAGTTTGTTTCAACGGGTCTACCTTTTTCACTACTTTATTCTTTTACACGACACCCATCTAAATTTCACTTTGGGTGAACAGCTTTTCAGTGGTTTGAATCATGTGGTCCTCACAGTTCACGTGCATCAGAGAACTTCTCCCCCGGAGGTAATTCTGGTCAAACCACAATACTCTTATTAGTAAAATACCAGCACCGTGTCGTCCGGTGTTGTTGGTCCACATTATTTGCAGACTTTTTGTTTGAGACAGGTGGTCTCGATCCATTTTTGTCTGCCATCTGACGAACAAGCAATACAATGTCGACTTTACGGATGCCAGCTGTGTTTGTATGCTCGACGTAATTACACACTTGGTTCGGTTGCACGCATCGACAAGTTAATGCAATACGAATGAAGCATCGATGATTCCACCTGTAGGGCATGGGATTTACGCTGCAATAAACCGGGCTATCATCTTCGATGGATGTCTAGACCCCAGTCCCAACATTCATTGGTTAACTAGTCACTCATCTACAAGTATCATACGTGATTGTGAGGACGCCTGGTGCCCTTCCCCTTTTCACTGCGGTCCTCCGAAATTCAGCTGGCATGTAAGCTCATTTGTACAGCCATCCTTCATTCAACTCCCACGACGCTAAGGCCTGTGGGAACAAAATTTGCTGCAGGAATCTCAGCCGGTGGTATACAATATGCATCCTGTTTGAAGGAGCAGACTGACTCTCTGATCAGCTGTTTACTGTGACTAGTCAAGCAAGGAGACACCAAGTCGATTCAAATGCGGGTAGAATTCTCATCCCCATAGCGATCTATACCGAAGAGTTCATGGCATGGAATTTGCGTCCTTTGAGTCCCGTTTTCCGAATGTTTCGTACAAGTCTCCGAGTTTTGTAGCTCAATGGCACATCAGACTGCGGCGTGTGTCTTTGTTCGATTGGCGCTGATGTTCTCCATCTGGTTAGATGCGGTACGGGACTGAGCCACGATACAGCTTGACGAAAGCAACCAAGAGCACGTATTGGTTCGAGTCCGCCGTTTCCCTGTGGATATTTTCGTCCGTGTTACCCCCGTCAGGATAAACAAATTTGTCTGCAGCGAACGGCATCCGTTCTCTTCTTTATTGCCTGCATTCTTGTCACACTATAACATACGATGCTATGTGAACAACAAACTTATGACACCATCGCCAAGGTCCCAAGGCCGTCAACTTTCGCATTATTGGTAAACAGATTTGACAATTGGAGGAAAGGAGGCATGGAAGAAGCAAATAACCTAGAAAAGTTGCGAAATTTTGAGTGATTTTTGCAGCCGCGAAATAAGATATTCCGTTTCATTCAAAGCTGAGGAACCGTCTGATCGTCTGATGAAGATAAATGGAAAAAATTGTGGATCTTTTTACTTCATAAAGTGACATTTCGTCTCATCCATTATTTCTAATAGCTAAGGTTTCCGGTGTTAGGACAACCAAAAAGTAGCGAAATGCACTTATTTGCACACCAATTCGGTTTTAACGTGAACCCCAATGAACGGCGAGACGGATCATGGAATGTCCACGTTCTTTTCAGCATCTTCATGAGTAGTGTGTTCCGCCAAGAAAATATACTATGATATCTCAAACATTTTGCCAGCTGAAGCGTAAGGCAGCTTCAGTTGAAGAATACAAGAGATTCAGCATGGATTCTGTTGCGTCTCCCGTTAAACCCGAAATGGTGTGCAAACGAGTGTGTTTTTACGGATTTTGTACAATTTAGGTTCAAGTAGAACACAAGGTCGACAGACACTCCAGGATTACATCTACCTGATGAACCTCAAGTGGGAGGAGAAAATTAGTCGTGGGCAGTCCAGAAGATTTCAGCAACCTCATGAGTAATCTACACCTAACATCCCACACATAAAGTTGTTGAAAACTCTTCGACAGCACAACCAGTTTTACTCTTCTTGGGGCTCATCAGTTAGGCGCGGTCCCCGAGGTTCCGCCAACCTTATGTTCAACATGAACCCGAATTGGACAGATGAACCACGATAAACGAGAGATTCAACTGGATTCAGTTGAGTTTTCCGTCAAAACGAAATTTGTGTGGAAAAAAGAG